>BQKN01054126.1:2699-20907 GCA_022839385.1 Asparagus kiusianus | reverse complement strand
ATCTACGCCTTCCAACAGAAGAAACGGGCTCAAAAAGCCATGGAACTGAGCAGACCATTTGGTAACTGAAATATGCGCTTCAGAAGAAACATTTTCTTCGACATGCGTTCGTATGAAAAAGCATGAAGGTGATCTATATATATATTTGCTGAAAATTTTTAGCTTTGTTTCAGCATCGTGGGCACCCAGCGGCAATGACAGCGGCGGTGCGCCGCAATTGAAAGGAGCAAGATGGTTTTCTTTCGCCGAGCTCAAGAAGTGTACTAACAATTTCTCGGGGACAAACGAAATCGGTTCCGGAGGGTACGGGAAGGTGACAATTAATCTGGAAAATCCTGTCTAACGTTTCCATAAAGAAGACATATGCCATGCCACTTTGTGACCCCGTTACTCCCTCTGCAGGTCTATCGAGGTATGGTTGCAAATGGACAAATGCTCGCCATCAAACGATCACAGCAAGGATCCATGCAGGGAGGTCTCGAGTTTAAGACTGAAATCGAGTTGCTCTCCAGGGTTCATCACAAAAACCTAGTGGGGCTCGTAGGGTTTTGTTTTGATCAAGGGGAACAGATGTTAGTTTACGAATTCGTTCCTAACGGGACGCTAAGGGAAAGCTTGTCTGGTACGTCTTTTGAACTATTCCCCAAGATCCTCACGGAAAAAAGGAAGAAAAGGAAGAAAAAAAAATCTCTTAATCTTTATTAATTAAACTCCACCGGCTTTTGTTCGATTATTCGTCACAGGAAAGAGTGGCATACAACTGGACTGGAAGAGGCGACTCAGGATCGCTCTAGGTTCAGCTAGAGGATTGTCTTATCTTCATGAGCTCGCTGATCCTCCAATAATTCACAGAGACGTCAAATCTACCAACATCCTTCTAGACGAGAATTTAATCGCCAAGGTCGCAGATTTTGGACTCTCAAAGTTAGTATCAGACGGTGAGAAGGGACATGTTTCTACCCAAGTAAAGGGAACGCTGGTGAGTAGCGTACCCTGTCCATTCCCATATTATGCATTGGTTACCTGAACAATCGAGTTGCGCGAGAACTAAAGATAGGATCTGACAGTTTATACTTATTGTTTTGCAGGGATATCTAGATCCAGAATATTACATGACCCAACAACTGACTGAGAAGAGCGATGTTTACAGTTTCGGCGTGGTGATGCTTGAAATGATAACGGGTAGGCAGCCCATAGAGAGGGGAAAGTACATTGTCCGTGAGGTGAGCGCTTCCATTGATAAGAATGATGAAGAATACTACGGCCTAAAGGAGATGATGGACCCTCTACTCCGAAATAACAACTATCTCGTAGGTTTTGCGAGGTATGTTGAGTTAGCAATGAAGTGCGTGCAGGAATCAGCAGCAGATCGTCCGACGATGAGTGAGGTTGTGAAGGCAATTGAGAGTATATTGCACAGCGATGGACTGACTACAAGCTCGACTTCAGCATCATCATCCGCCACAGACTTCAATACCACAAAGGGAGCTCCTCCACATCCGTATGATGATTCCTTACCTAAAAAGGATATCATCGGCGATGCATTTGAGTACAGCGGAGGATACACATCAGCACCCAAAGTTGAGCCCAAGTAGCGCATGTTCATTCTTTTTCTTCTTTTCCTCTTTTCTTGTTTCTCCCCCACTTTTGATACTGTTTGGTCTATGGATATAAACTAGGTCCGACTTAAGATATCTGTGTGACCACCAATTGCTACCATAAATCATAAGCTTCGAAAAGAATATTTTTCTTTTACCTTTCCTCTTAATCGTAATTGTAAATGTGACTTGTTAAGCCATTAAGGCTGTAAGAACATTGCATATATTGCCTTGTTTGGTGTGGACTCAGCCTTCCAACCTATGTAATTTTGTTTGGTGTGGACTCAGCCTTCCAACCTATGTAATTTTGTTGCATCTCATACATGTTAGGGATTTTCTAACCTCTGTTGCGATTTGGAAATAGAGATGAGAAAGGGAAGAGAGAAAAAACAAATCACAGAACACACGGAATTTACGTGGTACATTTCTCGATGAGAGAAGCTACGTCCACGACCGCCGTAGGTAAAATTCCATTATATTCTGAATAGTTAACAAGCTGCACCCTAATCACCCTTTTATAGTAGGGTATTAGTACGACTTAAAATTACATGTATAGCTAGGGTATTAGTTCGATCCGCGCAGTTAGGGTTCTGACGATTCGATCACCTAAGCGAATTGGATCGGGTCTGAAAATTAGGCTCCACATAACCTAACAATACATTAACGTTGCGTTTGGATTCAAGGATCTAATTTCAAATTCCAAATTCCAAAATTAAAATCTGGAATTTGAAATCCAGAATTTCAAATTCAATTCCATCGTTTGGGAAACATCCAAATTTGAATTCCATATTTTAATTTGAAATTCATGTTTGGCAAACTTTAGAATTTCAATTTTAAAAATTTGAATTGAGTTGTTTGCCAACTAGTAGAATTCTAATTTCTGAACTAAAATTGTAGCTCGAAGATAATTTAGAAATAAGATACTCAAATTACATAAGTTTTGCATTGAAATTTGTGGAAATAAATACCTCAAATAGTATATCACATATCTAACTAACTTGACATATAGATAAAATACCTTAAAATCTCAAATGTAGTAACGTTAATAATTGACCTAATAATCACCATAAAATAACCGAAATCATTCATCAATAAAACTTTGTAAACTCATCCACCACTAACAAAAACAATAAATAAAATAGAAACTTCAAATATTACATATAACATTTCAACAAACTAGAGATCCAAAATATCCAACAAATACAAACCAACAGAAGTTAATATTTTGCCGTTACATAGCGTTATGGTTAAGTTGCTCTCGCACTAATTTCTTTAAGACTTTTACATTTGATTCAAATGAGAGTTTCTTTCTAATGCTTACACACTTTCACTTTGTATTTCTTTTGTAGTTTCCTCCCCTCGGTTCAGAAAGTCTTTGTGTGGTGAAAAATTTGAAGTAAAAAGAAATGAAGAAAAATTGATCTGTATTCCTTTAATCTCAATTACAGTTGGATTTCCTGATTACAAAAGAAAAGAGAATTAATCTGGATTCTCCCATTTGTTTAATTCTGGGTTCTTCACGATGGCGATGAGATGCTTCCCTCGAGTGTTCGCGTCGAGTTTGCTTCTCGTTGACGATCCGAACGTCATGATTCACTGAAACGTGATCTTCTCCTCACGATTTGACATTGTGGAGAACTTGCGTGGCAAGTTTTAGAACTCTGAACGAGTTTAAAACTCTATAAAAGGGTTGATTTAACTAAAATCGGTCTGTAAGCCAAGGATGAAGAAAGCTCCTGTTGCTGATCTCCAAAGCTCCAGCAATTCCCCCAAGATCTCTTCTTTGTTGCCAAAGAGAAGGCTCCAGCCCCCGAACTAAGCTGATTTCTTAGTTATTTATAGGGGATTAAGAGGTGTCATCGCCCCCTTAATTCGCTCCTAAGTAGGACTCATGGGATGTAACCGCCCCTTAAATCCCTCCTGAGTGGATTTGTGATCCCCTCATATAGTGGGAAATGGTTTTGAAACCGTTCAGCACGTGTTTGAATGAGTCAAACGTAAAATCCGCATTCTGGTGTGAATTCTGCGTTCAAACGCAGTGTCTGAAAGTTTGAACGTAGTGTCTGGAAGCTTGAACGCAGTGTCTGAAAACTCGGACGCAGCGATTGGAAGCTCATTTGGCTATTTGTTGGAAGCTGTGTTTGGCGACGGATGAAAGCTGCGTTGGCAGCTTTCGGAGGCTGTGTTTACGGCCGAACATGAGCTGCGTTGGTAGCTGGATCTAGCTTCGTTTGCAGCATTTGGAGTTGTATGTGAGCTGCGTTTGTAGCTAGGTTTGACCTGCGTCCGCGATCGAATTGGTGTTGCGTCTTGATGCTGGTATGCGGGGAGGACTTCCGCGTCTTAGTTTGAAGAGACCGTCGATTTGTAGTCTCTTTCTGTCAAAGCGTTGTAAAGATCGTCATTTTGTAATCTTTGTTTTAGCTCTTTGATATGTGAGAGTCGTCAGATTGTAACTCCTGATGTTGATTGTGAAGGCTGTTGATTAGAGCTTTCATCAGTTGTTGTGAAGGTCGTCAGATTGTAACCTTCATCAATCTACGTGAAAGTCTTCAAATTACAGCCTTCTGAAAGCCGTCAAATTGTAACTTTCATCATCGGGGTTTGATGGAGATCAGCTATCTGCAATGATTTTTAGACAACCTACAGAACCCCTCCAAAGATTTTGAAAGTTCACGATTGACTGGAACGGATTTTCGGAATACTTTGGATCTCAACTCTGATCTTAGAGCTGTTGATTCATTGTCGTAAAGGAGTCGTTCGCTGCACTCGTTTCGAAGACATCTTGGTTGAAGGGATTTGTCACGTAGGACCTGAGCTTCAAAGAGAAACTATAGCGACGGTACATGCTATACACGAACAGAAGCTCTCAAATGTCACGTCACGGCTCACATCCATTCAGCTGATGGACCTGCAAACATTCATAGAATTTTTGGCAAACCCTCAACCATCAACGGATTTGATAAGCCTTTACCGACTACCGTTTGAATCAGGCTAGCACATGGATTGTCTATGTTCGTTCCACGTGTAACGTTGTGCTAAGAGAATGAACACTCTTAGACTTGATGCTATGAGTTTGAATACATAGACTTTGTCACTTTCACGGGAAAAGACTAACCGGCGACGCGTGTTAGGCGTAGGCTTATCTCTAATTAGGGATCGAGATAAAATCCCCCATGCATGTGAGGCATGGATTTTAATGTTCTTTTCATGACAAAAGACTAACCGGCAACGCGTGTTAGGCGTAGACTTATCTCTAATTAGGGATCGAGATAAAGTCCTCAATGCATAAAAGGCATGGATTTTGGTGCTACGATGTTGAATACGTAGACTTCGCCATTATTACGGGAATGGATCACCCGACAACATGTTTTAGATGCAGACTTATCTCTAATTAGGGATCAAGATAAAGTCTCACATGCATAAAAGGCATGGATTTTAGTGTTATTAATAACAACCTGCTACGATATTGAATACGTAGACTTTTATCTTTTTTACGGTCAAAGACTACCCGGCAACGAGTAGTAGGCGTTGACTTATCCCTACTTAGGATTTGGGATAAAATTCCCCACACATGCGAGGTATGGATTCAGAGATTATTAATTTAATGATAATCACTGACTACGATATTAAATATGTAGACTTTATCGTTATTTCTTCCTGTGTTACTTGAAACACTGAAAGAAAGTTAGAAGCGCCAGAGGTGTAATATTAACTTGGCATGAATTTTCACTTAGAGTAAAATTCATAAATTTTCTTTATTATCACTAGGATAATTCCAGAAAATATTTAATCCACTGGGGATTTTATAATAAAAACTTGCTATTCTTATTGAAAAAGGATTAACAAGTTCATTGGGGGTTTGACTATTAGAGGTGTGATGTTACCTAACAGTATTTTATGGACCTATGGCTCCATTGAAGGGAGTCAATAAGTTGATTTGGTCGTCAGATGTGTGATGTTAACTTGACGAGTTTATGGACCTATCGCTCTATTGAAGAGAGTCGATAAGTGGATTGTGTCGTCAGAGGTGTGATATTAACGTGACAAGAAGAATATTATGATCGGAGCAACCTTAAGGACCTATCGCTCTATTGACAAGAGTTGATAAGTTAATTATTATGACGGGAATTTGTTGTGATCGGAGCAACTTTATGGACTTAGCATCCTATTGAAGAGGATTGATAAATTGATTTGTCAGAGATTTAATATTAACATGACAGGATTTATGTTACGATTGGAACAACTTTGTAGACTTATCATCCTATTGAAGAAGATTAATAAGTGAATTGTCAGAGGTTTTAGTGTTAACGTGACAGGATTTTGTTGCGATTGGAGCAACTTTGGGAACTTATCATCCTATTGACGAGGATTGATAAGTGGATTGTCAGAGGTATAATGTTAACGTGATAAGAGAATGTTGCGATCGGATAACTTTGTGGACTTATCATCCTATTGACGAGGATTGATAAGTGGATTGTCAGAGGTTTTAGTGTTAACGTGACAGGATTTTGTTGTGATTGGAGCAACTTTGGGGACTTATCATCCTATTGACGAGGATTGATAAGTGGATTGTCAGAGGTATGGTGTTAACGTGATAAGAGAATGTTGCGATCGGAGCAACTTCGTGGACTTATCATCCTATTGACGAGGATTGATAAGTGGATTGTCAGAGGTATGATGTTAACGTGACAAGAGAATGTGTACTTGTGACTTGCACAAGATTTTGGGAATTAGCGTCTCACTGGGAAAACTTGTTAGGTGAGTTTATCACCAGAAGCGATGAGTTTTGATACTTATGATTTGAATAAAATTTTAAAGACTTAAGTGTCTTGCTGGGGAAGATTGTGATTTGAGCAATTTTGAGGACTTATCATCCTATTGTCAAAGAGTGACAAATTGGGAGTGATGAAAGTTGCATGCATACTCTGTAGGGGTGATGATCGTCAGAAGTGTAATGTTAACTCGACGATGTGAAAGATTCGTTACTCTTAATCCAATAGATTCCAAGTAACCAACCCCCAGTCTCGGTTAAGACTTAGCGGGGGAAGAAAAAGAGGGGTAGACATGACATATTACCTTGTGGGCTACTATCCATCAAGTCGGAATAGAGGCACATCACCTGGTAGGTCATTATCTGATGAGTTTGACTATCAGAGGTAACTGTTAATATGATAGTTTTGTAGACCTGCCATCCTATTGAAGAAGTTGACAAGTTGATGGGCTATCATAGGTAATTGTTAACGTGATAGTTTTGTGGATCCATCATCCTATTGAACAGGATTGGCAGATTGAATTTGGAGAAAATTGACTATCAGAGGTGATCATTAACATGATAATTTTGATGGACCCGCCATCCTATTGAAGAGGATTGGTGGAGGAATTTGGGGGGAAAAGACTATCAGAGGTGTTCATTAACGTGATAGTTTTAACGGATTTCGTGGTTAACAGAGGTATTCTATTGAATCATGACAACTCAAAAAATTTATTATTCATAATCTAATGAACAACAAATAAACCAACCCCTAGTCTTGAACAAGTGCAGCGGGAAAAAGGATAGACATAACATATCGCCTAGTGGGTCACTATCTAACGAGTTTGACTATCAGAGGTAATTGTTAACGTGATAGTTGTTGGACCTGCCATCCTACTGAAGAGGATTGGTTTCAGTGGTCGTGGTATCTTCCCCTTCTGACTGAGAAGATTGGGCTTGGTCCGATTGTTCAGGTTGATCATGCCTACTTTGTTCTTCAGCTTTGACCCTGACAATAATTTTTTGAGCGTGTTCGTCTTGAGAGATTAGTTGTCTCCAGAAACGGTATTCTGTAACCCTCATTTGTGCTAGAAGGTCGGTCTGCAAATTGTGTCGACATGTCTCCACTAAGGTAGACTGTGTCATACTTAACGAACATCGTAGAGCCATGTTTCTGAACCTCTTGACGAAGGCTTTGACAGACTCCCTCTTCTTCTGCTTAGTGGTGAGAAGGGTATGAATGGAGACTTCTGTATCCTCTTCAAAGAATCTTGACAGGAAGAGTCTTTCTAGATCTGCCCACTTTTGGATACATCCCGCAGGCAGTTTCCTGAACCATTCAAAGGTAACTCCTTTGAGGGTGCCAATGAACAATCGATCCAGTATGACATCGTTTGATATCATATTCCCAGTCTGTGAGTTGAAATGATAGATATGTTGGTTCGGTGATCTAGTGCCGTCAAAAGTTTTTAACGTCGGGACCTCAAACTTTGGAGGATAAGGGGCTACATCCCATTAGGTAGGATAGGGCCTGGTAACTCCCACATCTTGGAGCTCACTTCTGTTAGCAATGGCATTGAGGCGGGTTTCCAATTCTTCCATTTTAGCAGACTGGAGATTCTACTCGTTCTCCATCTCTCTTTCTTCATCAGAGGAAGATTCCAGGTTATAGGTTTCTTGGTCAGAAGCAGCGTCATCAACCACTTTTCCTTCTCTTTGCTTGTGTGAAGTCGGGATGAAGACGTTTTTCTCCTTCGGAAAGATTCTTGCCTAGGCGGCGAATCTATCTTCTGTGATTTGGCCTTGTCTGCGACGAGTTGAGTCAACATGGCCAGGAGTTCATTGATGGCCTCCTGCTGAGATTTGAGCATGGCCTCCTGCTCATCAAGTCTATTCGCGAGATCTTCATGGTTTCCCACCATATAAGCGGAGCTCTCATGTTCAACAAAAGAGCTTGGATTGGGACTCTGCAATCGCTGAGTGCTCATTATCGGAATTGGTTCCTCTGGCTAATCTTCGATAGTTAACCGAAGGAATGGCTCCCGTTCGAGTCCGAGTATGGTGATAAACTCCATCGGACCTATTTAGGAAGTCTTTCAAGCCAGAAGACTGATCGTTCTCTGACTCATCGGAACTATTAACTGATGATCTCCCTCTGCCGATCATGTTGGAAGTAACTTCAATGTATTCATCCTCTGAAGTCTTCTTCTTGTGTGAACGTCGTCGTTGGTCGGGCAAGGCAACGTTCGTTCCTTGGTCGAACACCAACAGTTTGGCCGCATATGCGTAGCATTGACATCCCAAGAGGACCGTAGGAATCAGTCGTTCACATTGGAATGAATGAATGACTTGTTGCATCAGTCTTTCTCTCGATATAAACTCTCTCAAATCTGTTACAAAAACTCGAGAAGAGTTACTCACTGACCGCGAGGTTTGAATTAGAACCCCTAGTCCATGATCGGACAGGGTTAGCTCTTGGCGAACATGAATCTGACCGAGATGCCTTGAATCCATGAACTTCTTATATCCGCCCCTCGATCTAATTGCGCTACGCAGAGTATTCGGGGGTCTCGCTACCTGGTCAGCGAACCGAGGGTCCAGGGGGCGACGCGCCCTTGTCCGGGGGGTCCGGGGGGAGTGGACGACCCCCCGGCGGGGTTCGAGGCAGCGCCCCGAATCTTCACGGTATATACCAGGCTTTGTATTGGATTTCGTTACCTGAACGCATAGCTGAGCTCCAGGTTTAGCTAGTGAAACGCAGTCCTGAGATCTGCGTTTAGTCTTATTCACACAGAGCCTATGTTTGGGCTCATAGACGCGAGGCTTGCGTTCTGAAGAAGAAACGCAGAGCACAGGGTCGTGTTTAGGCTCACAAACACAAAGCTCGTGTTGACTTGAGGATCGGCATTCTCGGAGATATGCTCATCGTAAGGATCTCATCCTCCGTCGAACGGCGTTCTTCTTAGCCTGTTTCAAGGCCTTTGTAGCGACGTCACCATCTGTGTTGATTAAGTTTGTCACCTCAATAGGCCTCTTGCGACCCAATACCCGTTGTCTTAGCGCGGGTTTGACTGAAGCTGAGCCCACTCCATCGGGGGTAGGGCAGTCCGAGCAATCTGGCCCAAAAGATAGGTCTTCCTTTGGCGATTCGGCTACAATTGAAGCAGTTGGAGCTTTAGTCTCTTTGGAGACTTTGTGAATCTTGCGCATAGCCTTCGGGCTAAGGGATCTGGAGGAGAGGGCTTCCTCGTACTTGGCTTGATCGAACTCTACGACGAGAGTTTCAACCGTCGTTCCAGTGAGATGAATATCGGATTGCGCCACCACTTGTTCGTCAGAGAAGGTTGTCCCTGTTTGTTGGAAAATTCGTAGTAAAAGAAATAAAAGAAAGAAAAATTGATTTGTATTTCTTCGATTTCAGTTACAATTGGATTTTCTGATTACAAAAGAGAAGAGAATGATCTGGATTCTCCCCTTTGTTTAATTCTGGGTTCTTCACGGTGGCGATGAGATGCCTCACTCGAATACTCGCGTCAAGTTTGCTTCTCGTTGACGATCCGAACGTCTTGATTCTCTGGAACGTGATTTTCTACTCACGATTTAACGTTGTGGAGAACTTGCAAAGCAAGTTTTATAACTCTTGATAAGTTGATAACTATGAACGAGTTTAAACTCTTGTAAAAGAGTTGATTTGAACCGAAAGTCGGTTAATAGCCAAGGATGAAAGCTCCGGTGGTCGATCTCCAGATCCGAGAATGCTCCAAAGATCCTCTCTTTACTGCCAAGCTCTAAGGTCAATCCGAGCCAAGAAGTTCCAACCATTAACTCAGTTGAGTTTACTCGTTTTTATAGGGGATTAAGGGGGTGTAACCGCCCCTTAAATCACTCCTAAGTAGGGTGTAACCGTCCCCAAATCGTGGGAAATTGTTTTAGAACCGTTCAGCTCATGTTGAATAAGTCAAATAACGCCCAAGTTGGCGTTCAGGACCCTAACTCCGCGTTTTAGACTGAAGACGCAGAGTTAGGCACTCGTTGGATGTTGGACAACGCGAGGACCGCCCGCGTTTGGTTTGCTAAGGATTGGAAACGCAGGGGTCGCCTGCGTTTTGCTTATTGAAGTTTGGAAACGCGGGGGTCGCCTACGTTTTAGGAATTAAAACGCGGGGGTCGCCTGCGTTTCAAGAATTGGAACGCAGAGATGACTTCCGCATTTAGATGGGGCTAGTTGATTTGTAGCCTCTTCTGTAGAGCATTGTAAAGACCATTGTTGAATGATCTTCGTCTTGACTGCTCGAAAATATGAGAGTTGTCAGATTGTAACTCCCGATGTTGATTGTGAAGACTGTTGAACTAGAGCTTTCATCGGTTGTTATGAAGGTCGTCATATTGTGACCTTCATCGATCTACGTGAAAGTTGTATGTAGGAAAAATTGCAAAGAAGAGAATAAAAGAAATTTGATTTTGATTCCTTTAAACCTCGATTACAACGTGATTACAAAAGAGAAGAAAACGAGTTTGGTTTTCTTCTTTGTTTAAAACTGGGTTCTTCTTGGTAGCGATGGAATGCCTCCTTCGATTGCTCGCGTCGAATTTGCTCTCCGTTGACGATCTGACCGTCTCTTATCTCGTGGGAACGATGAACTTCTGTGAGAAGTTTTTATACGTAACTCTTTAATGAGTTTAAGAACTCTGAACGAGTTAGAACTCTGTAGATAGAGTTGTTGGAACCGAAAATTCGGTTAATGATCAAGCTGTTGTTCTGTTGTTGAAGAATCCTTTCAGATTTGATCTTCTGAGATTGATTCAAAAATCCTATCTCCAAGGATTTCACTGCTGCTGTTGAATCACCGAACCTGAGTGGTTGATATCTTGAATCGCCTCCAAACCCGTGCGGTTTAGATACTGAGAATCCCATCTGCCAAAATCCCACCAGTCCCCCCCTTAACTCAGTTGAGTTTGTTGAGTTTATATAGGAGGATAAGAGGTGTAACTGCCCTCTAAATCCGCTCCTACGTGGGCGTGATTCCCTCGGATCGTGGGAAACAGTTCTGAAACCGTTCGACTTGTGTTTGAACAAGTCAAACGCCCAATTTGGCGTTCAGAACCCAACTTCGTGTCTTAGGATTGAGACGCGAGGTTGGGTGTTAGCTGAACATTGATAAACGCGAGGGTCGCTCACGTTTTGGCTTGTCGCCTACTTAGTGACGCGGGGGTCGGTGTGGGTTGAACTCCCACGAACGCGAGGATCGCTCACGTTAATTTGTGACTTGGAAACGCGGGGGTCGCCTGCTGTTCCATATTTGTGACGCGGAGATGACTTCCGCGTTTTAGAAAAAGTTTGTTGACTTGTAACTTCTTCTGTAAGATGTTGCAAAGACCGTTGTTCTGTAATCCTCGCTTTAGCTGTGGTGGAGTGTGAAAGTCGTCAAATTGTAACCTTCACTGTAGATTGTGAAGACTGCTGAATAGAGTTTCCATCAGTTGTCGGAAGTGTCATCGAATTGTAACTCTTCTCGATCTACGTGAAAAGGCTTCCATTCGCAGTTTCTTCGTTTATCGACCCGAAAACTATTTGATTGTAGCTTTCGTTGTAGGAGCTTAGACGGGAATCAACATCCATGGTGTCTTTTAGACGAATATTTGCCCACAGCTCTCTACCAAGCAATTCACCAACTAAGTCCAACCTTTTATTTCTAAAATCATTACACTGCTCATCAGCATCTTTATTAGTTATGCTGTTGTCGCAGCCATCAAGATCAATCATCTCAGAAATGAGGTCGTGTTTGCGGTGATCGTGGAAGTCGTTTGATTGTGACTTTCGTTATCGGGGCTTGTTTTAATCAGCTACCCATTGTAATTTTTAGACAGCCTACAGAACCCCCTCCAAAGTTTTCGAAAGTTCGCGGTTGACTGAGTCGAATTTTCGGAATACTTTGGATCCCAAAATCTAGTGAACTGATTACTCACTTCGTCTGATTGAGCCAGATAATTTCAACGTTGTTGACTGTAATCTATCTATGCTTCTTCAACAGACTCCCTTGCGGAGTCGCCAATTTCTCCTCGGCTTTGGTCGCCTTGATGATTGCTGCTAGCTCTTATTTATCTGGGGCCGTGTCATAGCCTTGGTAGTCAGAGAGCTGCCATTATAATAATCCAATGCATAGACAGTTTATGCATTTGAGAATTGGAACGCGTGGGTGAGCCCAGCGTTTTGAAATTTCAACCGACCCGAACGCGAGGGTCGGTTCGGGCGGGATTCTGACCTTGAATCCCGTTTGTTACGATTTGACAGCCTGTCCAGCTGTCTATAAATAGACCGCTTTAGGTCAAATCAGAGTCATTCGACTCTTCTTGAAATTCCAACGAAAATTTTCGTTCTCTTCCTCCGGCGACGACTGTTCATCTCCTCCGACGAGATCTCATGGCACCCAAGAAATCCGACGCTCCTCGTTCTTCCCGATCTGACGCCGCTGCAGCTAGAGAGTCGGCATCATCAGCGCCGGCCGGTGGCGCTGCCGCTCAGGCGAACATGCCGCCTCACCTTCCTTTGATCGGTGGTAAGTATGGACTTCGTGGTCGTTGAACTTGCATCAGCAAGTTTTGGTCTTTGGACCCAACGAGGAAACTCGTTTCAGATGACGCGGGGCTGGACTCCGTCGTTTGGTATTTTTGACGCGGGGGTCGACCTACGCGTCTGAATTTTCTGACGCGAGGTTCGACCTTCGCGTCTGACTTTTCTGACGCGAGGTTCGACCTTCGCGTCTGACTTTTCTGACGCGCGGTTCGACCTTCGCGTCTGACTTTTCTGACACGAGGTTCGACCTTCGCGTCTGACTTTTCTGACGCGAGGTTCGACCTTCGCGTCTGACTTTTCTGACGCGAGGTTCGACCTTCGCGTCTGAACTTAGTTGACGCGGGTGTCGACCTTCGCGTCTGGGCTTTGCTTTTGACTTAGCTGATTTTTCTTCGTTTTGCAGTGCGTCATACCAGCGAACCTCTTCTTTTTCGCCACCATTTTGGACATGTAGGTGGTGTGGACATAAACATGACATTCAACTCGCGCCTAGAACTACCAGTCTTCAGAATTAGGGATAAGAGTCGCGCAGAGTTAGTCACAAAAGCTTCTCCCGAGACTCTTAGGACATTGGTTACGGACGCTAAGTTTGAGCACACAAACCGTAAGCCAATAGTCAAACCTGGATTCCTCTTCGGGGACTTTGTTGACTTTGACGCCGACACCGCTTATGACGGGAACTATAAGTGGCTGCGGAAAGTTGGAGACCGCAACCTTTTCTTACCCAACATGGAGAGAATGTTCCCTATATCTTATTTCCAGTGTGCATCCGTCCCGAGACACATGGATTGGCCCTTGGTTAAGGATCAAGACGGAGTTGCTCTTGAAAATTTGACTTTCCATGGAGTCCGCTCAGCAGGTTATGGTCGACAAGTGACTGTTTTGCGACCAGGTTTATTCGCTAAGGAGTATCCCCTTGGCGAAGTGGCTAGTCCCGCGAGGACTTTTGTTAGGAGATTTGTAGAGAAGAAAGGGGAGTTTCTCGCGCAAGGATTCAGAACTCCTGGCTAGGTTCATTCTCCAGTGTCAGGGTGGTGGACCCGAATGACCAAGTTTGTTTTGGACGAACTGGATGCGCCTCTCTCCCAGGCTGGTTTGAAAGTTCCTGTGCGGGCCACTAAATTCGGAATGGTCCAGAATCACTTTCACTTTTTCTCTATACTGGAGAAGTATAATCCTGATACTTGCACTTTTTTCACCCCTGTGGGGGAATTAGGCTTCGCTCTTCATGAGATGCACGAAGTCTCGGGTCTTCTCCTTGGAGATTTGCCGTATGAAGAATTTGTTCCGGGATCGGCAGAACTTCAACTTTTAAAGAAGGTCAGCCCCGAAATTTACGACACTTTGTGGGAAGTCATGTGTCACTTCCACATCTGTATGCAGGTGACGGGGGCCCGCGGAAGCGGTATTAAACAGGTGTCTTGGGTGGAATATCTATTCCAGAACTTGGGCAATAGGGGAGGCTTAGTGACCCGATTGCCTGCAAGCACCTTAGAGGAGGTTCAGGCTAGAATTGATGATGCTACCTCCCACTACACCAACGAGGCCAAGGAAGATGTTTTCCCAGCCCATACAGAATTCGAGAGTTTCCATTACCAAGCTCTGCTTCCTATCTCTGATACGGCGCTTTTGGCTGGGTATTTGATGTTGTGGCTCAAGCGGTGCGTCGTCCCGACCAAGCCGATCGATGCTCTCGCTATTGAGGTGATCTACCCCGCCGTCCTTCTAGCCCATAGGAGGCCTGTGAGCCTCCTCAGTGCTATGGTGGGTTGTCTACAATTCGGATTGCGGGAGTTGACTTCGGACTTCGTTGACACTACAGAGGTGGAGTCCGAGGGTCGCAAGACTTTCAAGACTCCCAATCCTAGGGTGCCAATGCCATATACTTATTTGATGGCTTGGTACGTGCTACACTGCCCTTCGTTGATGAGTGCAGCCTCTGCCCCAGGAGATTCATTCATCCCATTCATACAGAGATTAGAATCTGCGAAATGGGAAGGGGGATACATGGTTAGGATTCGCCAAATCCTAACGCGAGACACCAACTTCCATATCTACCGATGTTTCCCCGATTTTGAGGGCGGTATCTACGGTGCGGAATATCAAGACGTAGCAGGCCCTAATGGATTCACTCAGCTCAACGGAGGTGTTTTTCATTGGCTTCTCTCCATTAGACCAGGCTACTTAGTCTTCCGGCAAGGCGTCAACTGCTTCGTCGAGCCCTACCAACCTTATAGATTTGCCCGACAGTTTGGGTACGACCAAGTGTACGTCGGTAACCCTCGTCCTTAACTATCGGTCGTGGACAACTTGTATGAAGGAGCTAGGGCTTGGTATTATTCTGTAGCAGGTTGTACCAAGGCCGTTTTCAGGCTTCCCCACAAAACTGCCAACTCCTACACCTCCATAAGCTTCTGTAATTGGTATCACGCAGCGTCTCAGATTCCCAATTACAACATAAATACATCGTGTCTGAAAGAGATCAGGCACATGTACTCTTTGAGGAGGGGGTCAAAGACGTCCCGTTTGAGAGGGATCGATGAGTTCTTAGCCGTCGAGGATCAGCCTGTTGGGCAGGAAGAAGAACAAACAGCTGAGTCTGCTCCAGAAGAAGAAGAACGTGCGGCTGAGCCTCCTATTACAAGAGCGATGGGGAAAAAAAACTTTCCGCAGAAGAAGCCGGCAAGTATGATAAACAAACTCGTCGGAAACTGCTGGTTGATTCTCCTCCCAAAGGCCAACCAAAACCCAAATTGATGGCTGAAGCCATCCGGGCTGCCGTAGATGAAGGCCAACAGGAGTCATCTGTAGCGGGCCTACCGCATAGAACCGGGCTTCGCTCTCAGGGGCCAACCCTTTCAGGCGAAGCTTCTTCTTATCATCCTCCTGAGGACGAGGAGGATGAGTTACTGACTGCAGACGCAGAATCTGCTCCGGTGATGGATCTTCCTCCGTCTCCTGTATCAGAACCAAAGGGTCTTGAAGAGAATCCATCACCTTCTCCTTCAGCTTTAATGTCACAAGCCGGTGACTTAATTTCTAGTCCTACAACAGGACTTATGAATAAACCAGCCGTTGGCACAAATCTTCCTGGGTCTTCAGCTGCTCAAGAAGACGAGGAACGAGTTGATTATGAAGGTTCCTCGATCGGCGGTGAAGCTGGTGAAGATAAAGATGATGAAGGTGCTGAAGTTAGCAACTTACCGGGTGACGACGCAGAAGATGAGGAGCGCGATTCAATGGAAGACATAACTCTTTTTGACGATGCTCCCAAGGCTCCGTCTGATAAGGCATCTGGTTATACGCCTTTTTATCTCACCGGTAAGCTTAGTTTGTTTCGACTTATCCCGCACGCTTTTTCCGCATTCCGACCGTTTTTTCGTGCAGGTTCGCCAACCCCTGGGACTACTTCAACTGCTCCTTTAGAGCAAGAACCTACGCCAGCGTCGGTTCCTCCACAAGAGCAACATACACCTGGCTCCCCTCCGACAACTGCTTTGCCTTCAGCATTGCCCGAGACCACCATTTCATCTGTTACATTGCCTGAAACCACTGTAGCAACTCCTCCTCCAGAACAACCGGTCGTGCAGGTATCGGCTTCTTTGCCGGAGCAAGCCTTACATGATTCTTCTGTGGTGGCCACTTCACCAAAAGCGGTGATGAAGATCTCACTTGCTCCGACAGAGGCTGGGCCAAGCTCGTCTCAAGCGAAGGCATTGATGGCCCTGACCTCAAGCCCTTCGCAATTGAATATTTCGATTGCTTCTGCAGCTTCGGCACCGGGATCGCCTACTAACCATCGTCTTGACGCACTAACCTCAGCTGCTGAAGGGGTATCTTCAGGTGCGACCATCAGGCTTGCTAATGCACCTAAGTTCCTTCAGATATTTTTGGTGTATCTAAACACTCTTGCGAAGACGGTGGTTGAGTCTTTGATGAATGGTCAAGGGACTCTGAATTCCTTTCGACCTCTCCTGGAAGCAGGCTTAAACAATATTAAGTGTGTGGGTGAACCTCAATGGTTCGAGCGCTGCTCAGAAATCATCCTCCGTTTGGAGGAGAAATTACAACGCTTCGAGACCATGGGTCATAGCGACCTCCAGCCACAAATTGTATCAACTCTGGCTAATCTTCAAGTTGCCGAAGTGCTACAACGGGAATCACTGGAGCGGGACTTAGCTGAGAAAGAGCGCCAGGCTGCGGAGTTTCGTGAGCGTCATATTCAGAAGCGAGAAGAACTAGAACGCTCGACTACTTCTCTGAATTCGCTCCGTGATAGACTTGTTGAAGCCGAGGCTGAAGTCTTACGCTTGAAGGCCGAAGTTTCTCGTGAAGAAAACGTCGTTAATATCCTCAGCACCCAGGATGCCAACAGTGCTTTGGAATATCATTCACAGGCTTTAGCCCTAGAGGAGACCAGGAACAAAGTGACGGCCATCATTACACCAAGTGCGGATGAACTCCGGGCTAAGGCTGAAGCTATAGTGCGAGCTGATCACGAGAAAGAATTAGCTGAGCTCAAGACTCAACTTGCAGCTTTTGACTTGATGCATGAGTGAATTTAGTCTATCTTTTTTTTAATGTTCTTTTGATAAGAACAAGTTTTGTCTTGTATCACTTTCTTTTAGCTTTTGAATAAAAAGTGATATTGATCTTTTAGTGTTCTTTGCACTTATCATGTCTTGGGTTTAGACAACAAGTTACAAAGAATACTCAGCTGTTAGGGATAAATACTTGATTATTCTCCCAGAATTGAATCGCAAAACAGAATTCTTCCTGTGTTATTTTGGTGTTAAACACTGAAAGAAGTCCATAAGTGCCAGAAATATAGTCTTGACTTGATAAAGGGAACATTGCGATCAGGGCAATTTTGAGGGCTTATCGCTCTATTGAAGAGAGTCGATAAGTTGATAGTGTTGCGGTCGGAGCAACTTTGAGGACTTATCGTTCTATTGATGAGAGTCGATAAGTTGAAAGTGTTACGGTCGGAGCAACTTTGAGGACTTATCGTTCTATTGATGAGAGTCGATAAGTTGGAAGTGTTGCGATCGGAGCAACTTTGAGGACTTATCGTTCTATTGATGAGAATCGATAAGTTGGAAGTGTTGCGATCGGAGCAACTTTGAGGACTTATCGTTCTATTGATGAGAATCGATAAGTTGGAAGTGTTGCGATCGGAGCAACTTTGAGGACTTATCGTTCTATTGATGAGAATCGATAAGTTGGAAGTGTTGCGATCGGAGCAACTTTGAGGACTTATCGTTCTATTGATGAGAATCGATA
>BQKN01054124.1:1923-15452 GCA_022839385.1 Asparagus kiusianus | reverse complement strand
AAAAGACAATTATTCCTCAGAAGGAAACGTTGTCATCTGATGACGACAACGTTATACCTGAGAGATCGTGCCAACACACGATAGCTTGCTCTGACCTCCAAACAGATGAGCTGTACTATCGTGCCGGAGGTACGAACAAATCTAGAAAGAGGAGCCCTCGAAGATTCGGGAATCTATGTCCTTGTTCAAATCTCATTCGGGCAGTACTGTCTGAATGCAACTGTGTAAAGACAGTCCCCGAAAGAGTTTCCGTGTTTGAGAGACTCAGCAATGAAGCGCCAAAGCCAAGGCCCAGGCGTTTCCGAAGAAAAAGAACGATGGTCAAGGACGGTGAACATTCAAGGGTCACCGCCAACATGACCAGCACAGGAACGACGGCTCAGGATAACCCCGAGACGATTCCAGAAACATCCCGACCCAGGACTCGTTTACAATCTGGGGCTATCATTCGTGCAACGTATGGTAGAGTCCGAACAAGAGTACCTTCGGGAGATGAAGAATCAGATGCTGGCTCTGCAGTGGCGTCTGATAATACAGTGTCCAGTGAGGGACAGCCCCGCGAGTCGCTCATGATAAGCGCGGAGCAGGTGGCCAAGATGCTTGAAGATGCCATGGCCAAACAACAAGAAACTTTTAGGTTCGAGATGCAAATGGCCATGCAGAATATGAGAGAGATGCATGACCAACAACTTCATGCATTGAGGCACCAACAAGGCGAACCAAGTCAGCCCAACCAGAACAACCTGGAGGAGGAGGGCACAAATGAAGCTCGCAATGCTAATAACCCTCCCATCAATCCAGGGAGTGGTAATGATAATACCAGTGAAGACACAGGTGAAAGCTTAAAAATTAAGAATCTCGAGAACAAAATCAACACATTGATTTCTGCTCAAGAGACTAAGAAGACGGGCATTCCCTGTCCTTACCCAAGAGAATGGGAATCGATCCCATATCCGGCGAAGTTTAGTCTAATTAACTTCACGCCGTTTAATGGGATGGGTTCACCAACTCAGCATTTGATTTATTTCAAATCGCACTTGGGAGTCATCTCAGGTAATGAGCCTCTGATGGTACGGTCGTTCGTTGGCACTCTTCGCGGAGCTGCCTTCGATTGGTATCGTCGCCTCAAGCCAGGAAGCATAAACAGCTGGGATGACATGGAGTCGAAATTCCTCGCGAATTTCTTCGACGACGACACCGAAATCTCAATCGGGTCGTTGCTTGATGAAAAGCAGAAAGACGGAGAACTAGTCGAAGTCTTCGTCAAAAGGTTCCGGAATAAGGCGATGAATTGCCGGGACCCGATTAGCGAGGAGTTCATCCTCCAAACCTGCCACAACAACCTCTCACTGGACGTTTTGGAAGCAATGGGCACAGCTCCGTCCAAGACATGGAAAGACTTGAAGGTCCGAGGTGAGCAAGCTGAGCGGTTCCTTAGAAGAAAGAAGGCGGAGAGAGGCCAACCGGCTACAAATCCTCCAAAACAGAACTTCAATCAGAAGGGAAAAGGTAAAGCTCAGGTTAATGCTGTTGATGCTGATCAAACCTTTCAATTGCAACCTCAGCAACAGCAGCAACAGCAGCAACAGCAGCGAGCTCCACAGCAATCACAGCCACATTGGCAGCAGCGGTCTCAGAAGCAAAAGTCTTCGGAGCCGAGATTTCCTAAAGTCTACTCCTTCAAAGATGACGAAGTTCCCGGCATCTTCAAATATCTGTTGGAGAACAACAAAATCCAGCTGCCTGCGATTGTGGATCATGAAGGGGCTACCAAGGTGACAGACCCGAGGTACTGCGCGTATCACAGAGCGGTTCACCATCCTACGAAGTCCTGCTACCACCTCAAGGACAAGATCCAGGCCTTGATCGATGTAGGAGTCATAACTCCGAAACCGGCCAAGAATGTGGGAGCAAATGCAGTGTCCATCAGTTTTGGATCGGTGCCTACGTATTAGTTCCAGCCTAAGCGCGTCATCAATGTCGGGATGAAGACGGTGAACGACGATCCGCACGGACAGCGCCAAAAGGGACTCGTGCCACACACAGCTCCAAACGGTGAAATTCTATGGGTGCACCCCGACCTAATCGGAGATGAACAATGGGCTGGATCGTCATCCAAGAAGAAGTCCAAAGGGAAAGGGAAGTCTTGTTATGGAGTCTCTGCTATCCCGGGTGAAGAGGATGAAAGGATCACCACTTTTCCACTCTCCGACGAGGAACATGAGGTCTTTACGACCCGAAGTGGGAATCAGTACCACTTCAACTATCCGTCACATAGTGAACAAGCAGCTAAGCTAGGGGTGACAAAACAGGGACCACCCAAGACTATCACAGAGATGGGGGTGATCCCAATTCCCAAACCGGCTGAAGATGTTCGACGACAACCGGTTGATAAACAGAAAGAAAAGAGGCCCGAAGAGGTTCAGAATCCGAAGCAGTCTCGTTTCAGTCGTCCGATTGGAAAGGACAAACCGGAGAGTTCAAAAAACCCTCGCGCCTTCGACATTATGGCTCAGCTAGCTAACATTCCAGCGCGGATAACATTGTACGAGCTGTTGCGGTTATCCAAGGAGACTAGAGAAGCCTTGCAGGAAGCCCTGGCAGATTCAGAAGCATTCCTCACAAGGGTCAAACCAGTTTCTGAAGAACTGGATACGCTAGCCCAACAGTGCAATGTGGCAGCTAAGAACATTCCCTGCATCACCTTCACCAAAGAGGATATGCAGACGAAGAATTCAAACCACGATCGGCCCCTGTACTTCGTCGGGTACATTGGCTCCAGCGAAGTCAACCGGATCCAAGTAGATCCGGGTTCCGCTGTGAGTATTATGCCGCTTCGCCTAATGCACAGCCTGGGAATCCCAATCAGCAAGTTGGCGTCAACAGGCACAGTCATATACAGATTCAACACCAGCGGGTCAAGACCTTTGGGTAAAATCCGGATAAAGTGCCAAATGGGCGATTTAAAGACGGAGGTCACGTGCTACGTGATTGATGCTGAGACATCCTATAACTTACTATTGGGTCGGCCTTGGATCCATAGTAACGTTATAGTCCCCTCCACTCTACATCAGTGTTTGAAATACGTCGACACTGATGGAAGAGTTAGGACGGTGGTCGCGGATAAGCAACCATTCAAAGGGTACGAGAATTATTTCACAGATTCTCTCCTTTATGGTAATGAATCCGACACGGAACCATCGGTCCAAGGCACGGACAGCGGAGAAGAAGCTGATTCCGAAGCCGGATTCGATTACAATGGTGGTTTTGTTTTTAATGACATTGTACCCTTTGTAATCAATCTCGACGACGAACAGTCGTCAGATGGCGGTTGTAACTGGCAACTTGCCGAACCTGAAATAAATAATGGTTTAGAGTACTCCTTGTCTTTTGATGATGTGATAAAGGGATTGTACGATAATCCCGAATTGTGTATGCCGCTCCGATCGTCGTATGTAACGAAGAAGCGTTTCCAGCACTCTTTCGGAACAACTCAAATTATTCCCGCCAAAATAGGGGGACAAAAAGAAGTGATCTTCGGTAAAGGAGAAAGTCGTCCGGTGCCAGATCATTTCCTAAGAGAAAATGAAAATAGTGACAAATCCGGTTTGCATTTATCTAAGTACAGTCCAGAAGCGCGCAAGCTCATGGAAAGACAAGGATATGATTTCACACTCGGAGAAGGTCTATACTTCGATCGAGGTTGCCGTGTCCCAGTCAAAGCGGCATATGTACCGAAGGGTAAACCGGAGGGCTATTATCGTCACAAGAGGGGCTTAGGCTACGTTTCGTCAGACGACGAATGTGGCTGGCAGATCATCGATCAAATTGCTAACAAGGCTAAGGACGGGTATTTGCCAGATTCTTCAGCTGAAGATTCCGACACAAGTTTGGGAGAAGTGTTCAAGGCCTTAATGTCGAACATGACTACGGCTGATCCATCTACAATGGAGGACGACGATCAAATGCAAACGTGGGAGGACCCATGGGTTCATCACCTGAACATGCAATATGGTGATAGGTTCGAACAGAGAGAGCCACCCACCGAAGACGAGGTAGTCCAAATCAATATGGGTGATGAGGACAATCCAAAGCCCATATTCATCAGTGGTAGTTTTCCATCAGATGAAAAGGAGGAATTAATTGCCTTGATCAGAGAATATATCGACGTCTTCGCCTGGAACTACGAAGACATGCCAGGGCTCGATCCCAATGTGGCAATGCACCGCCTCGACATCAAGCCGGATGCCAAACCTGTCAAGCAACAGCAAAGACGGTTTCGTCCGCAGATCATGGAAGCCATCGAGGCTGAAGTTAAAAAGTTGATCGACTCAGGGTTTATCCGGGAAGAACAACATCCAGACTGGTTAGCCAATATCGTTCCAGTCATGAAGAAGAATGGCAAAATCAGGATTTGCATCGACTTCAGGAATCTGAACGAGGCATGTCCAAAAGATGATTTTCCTCTCCCAATCACGGACGTCATTATCGACAATACGTGCGGATTCGAAAGAATGTCCTTCATGGACGGCTTTTCGGGGTATAATCAAATCAAGATGCACCCGGATGACGAAAAGCATACGGCATTCAGAACGCCCCTCGGTATTTTCTGCTACACGGTGATGCCATTCGGTCTGAAGAATGCAGGTGCCACATACCAGCGAGCGATGACTAAGATTTTCCAGAAACACCTCAGGAAAACAGTTGAATGCTACGTTGATGATTTGGTGGTGAAAAGCCGCAGCAAGGAAGACCACATCAAAGACTTGAGAACAATGTTTGATCTCATGCGGAGTCATCAATTGAAGATGAATCCCACAAAATCCTTCCTCGGAATGTCCAGCGGAAAATTCCTTGGATTCGTCGTTACCACCAAGGGTATACACATAGACCCAGACAAGGTAAAGGCGATAAATGAATTGCAACCCCCGAAGAACCTAAGGGAACTCAGAGGATTGCAAGGGCGTTTAGCGTATATCCGGAGATTCATTTCAAATCTTTCCGGGAAGTGCCAACCGTTTTCGAAGCTAAACAAGAAAGGCGTATCGTTTATTTGGGACGATGCTTGCCAGAAGGCATTCGAAGATATCAAGGCATATCTGATGAATCCACCTGTTCTTGTTGCACCAAAATCAGGTAAACCGTTCTTGATTTATATCAAGGCGATGAACCATTCGATAAGTGCTTTATTAGCACAAGACGATGATAATGGTCACGAACAGGCTGTCTATTATCTAAGTCGGACCTTGATAGGCGCCGAGTCTCGATACCCGATGATCGAGAAAGAATGTCTCGCATTGGTGTTTGCGGTACAGAAGATGCGACATTACTTAGTTGGCCAGACGATTTACGTCATCGCTAATGTTAATCCGATACGGGTATTCATGACTCAACCAGGTTCGATGAATTGGCGGTTGGCAAAGTGGGCCCTTCTTCTGTCCCAGTATGATCTGCACTTCAAACAGCAGAAGTCGGTCAAAGGACAGGCGATTTGTGATCTTTTGGCGGCAAGCCCGACAACAGATACGGTTGAAGTATACGATGACTTGCCAGATGAAACCCACGAGGTTAATACCACGTCACACCAACAAGTATGGCAGTTATATTTTGATGGTGCCTCGAGAGCAATCAATAAAGCAGTAACCCCGGGATGTCCTAAGGTCACTTCTGGAGTTGGAGTTGTCTTAGTTTCCCCAGGGAAGCACGTGATGCCTCGAGCTTATTCGCTGACGAGTCCATGCTCTAACAACGTAGCCGAGTATAACGCACTCCTCATAGGACTCAGTTTCGCCAAGGAGCTGGGGGTCGAATATCTCGTAGCCTTTGGGGATTCTCAACTAATTGTCAACCAAGTTCGTGGGGAGTATGAAGTCAGGAACCCAGACCTGATTCCATACCACCAAGAGGCCGTCAGAGTGGCAAATTCTTTTGAAGAATTTTACATTGAGTATATCCCGCGTCTCCAGAACGCTTATGCGGATGCACTGGCAGCACTGGCAGTATCACTCGCGCAACCGCCCGAAACTGAACTGCTAGTCACAGTAAGATCACACCAACTCTGCGTACCCATATACGATATGGATATTGAAGAGGAGGAAGATAGAAACGTAAACGCCAAAGAGGTGAACTCAACCCAAATCGGGTCCGAGTCCCGAGATTGGCGCTTTCCCATTATTGACTACGTCCAATACGGCATTTTACCAGAGGATGTAAAAGAAAAAGAATCTATCCGCCGAAGAGCACCACGGTTCTTTTACAATACCGAGACCCGTACGCTGTATCACCGGGGGTACGATGACTTGCTTCTCCGATGCCTTTCGAATGAAGAAGCAAAAGAAGTTCTTAAGGAAGCACATGAAGGAGAATGCGGTGCGCATCAGCCTGGTCCCAAGCTGTATGATCGAATCAGAAGAATGGGATATTTCTGGCCAACAATGGTTCGTGACGCGATTGAGTACGCTCGAGAATGTCACGCTTGTCAAGTACATGCAAACTATATGCATCAACCACCGGAGCGGTTACACGCGTCAACCACGTCCTGGCCATTCGAGACATGGGGTATGGACATTGTCGGTCCTATCTTCCCTCCCTCAGTAAAAGGTGATCGATTCATCCTCGCTATCACCAACTACTTTTCAAAGTGGGCTGAAGCCATTCCGCTTAAAGAAGTAAAGACGAACAACGTCATCAACTTCATCAAGCATCACATCATATACCGACATGGCGTGCCGAGGCGGATCATTCATGACAACGGTCCGCAATTCATAAGCAACGCCTTCATCCGGTTCTGTGACAAGTTCAAGATCCAAGATGTTTCGTCAACACCTTATTACCCTGCCGCTAACGGATTAGCTGAGGCTTTCAACAAGACGATCATCAAGATCTTATCAAAACTCGTGAAGACCAATAAACGAGATTGGGATGATAAACTCGGCGAAGCGCTCTGGGCTTATCGTACTACCATACGCACACCTACGGGAGCTACTCCATATTCTCTGGTGTACGGATGTGAAGCTGTGCTACCGTTGGAGATTCAAATCCCCTCCCTTCGGATCGCTCTCGCAACGGAGATGACGACCGAAGAACATCATCAAAAACGTCTTGAGGAACTCGAAAGGCTGGACGAAAAGCGCTTGGAAGCTCAACAACACATCGAGTTCTACCAGACTAGGATATCCAGGGCTTTTGACAAAAGGGTTCGCCAAAGAAGCTTCAAGGAAGGAGATCTGGTCCTCGTTGCTCGCCGACCAATAATCCTCACCTCCAAGAAGAAAGGTAAATTCGAACCTAAGTGGGAAGGGCCGTTTGTAATAGATACAGTCTATTCAAACGGTGCTTACCGCCTAATTTCTTTAGAGGGTAACAGGCAATTAATGCCAATAAATGGGAAGTTTTTGAAAAAGTACTATCCCTAGTACGTTCAGGACAACTCATTTATCGGGAAGTTCCTTGAAGAATATTACACTTAATATTCTAGAGGATAACCCAATTTTATTTTTTACCACCAAAATCCCTCGCTGATCAATTTCAATTGACAGTGAGTCCACCGAAAAGGTTCACTCTCAGTTCGGAGTCCCCTTTCGATGAACGAAAGAACTCCATTTCTTTTCTCTTGGGTTCAACCTTTCTTATGGTTATGACTCAAGTTGAAATTTCTCTTCGATAAACGAAGAACTCATCTTTCGATCTGATAACCAATCCTATAAAAGGAAAGTTTGTCAGTATCTTCCAGATTCTCGGAGTGGAAATCCCACTTCTAGTTTCCTTCTTGCACTGGAAATAGAATATAAAATTCTTCCTTTCCAGAATCAAGGAATAGAATATAAAATTCTTCCTTCCTTGTTCGGGGAATAGAATATAAAATTCTTCCTTCCCCACAACAACTCTTTTTTCAAAGTTTACCAATTTAGGATTCATCCTAGGTATTTTATCCCGAAACCTAAGCAGGGATAAGTCTGCGCCTAACACGCGCTGCCGGTTTAGTCTTTCTCCGGAGAAAAAGACACCAGAGTTCAATTCTAGGTATTTTATCCCGAAACCTAAGCAGGGATAAGCCTGCGCCTAACACGCGCTGCCGGTTTAGTCTTTCTCCGGAGAAAAAGACACCAGAGTTCAATTCTGGGGTATTTTATCCTGAAACCTAAGTAAGGATAAGTCCGCGCCTAACACGCGCGGCCGGTTAGTTCTTAACCGTTAAAAAGAACACCCGTCCGCATATTCAACATTGTGGCTGGTTGTTATTAATAACACCGAAATCCATGCCTCATACGCATGGGGAATTTCATCCTGAATCCTAAGAAAGGATATGTCGAGGCCTAACACGCGTCGCCGGTTTGATCTTTACCCGTAGAAAAAGATACCAGAGTCTGACTCTGGGGACCTTTATCCCGAAGCCTAAGTAGGGATAAGCCAACGTCTAACACACGTTGCTGGGTAGCCTATTCCCATGACAATGGCAAAGTCTACATATTCAAAGTGGTAGCACAAAGTCTAAGGGAGTTCATTCCTGTAGCACAACGTCACATGCGGAACGGATTAAAACAATCCGCACGTAAGCCCGACTCAAACGGTAGTCGGTAAGAGCACACCAAATCCGTTGAAGGCTGAGGATTTGCCAAAAATCCTAAGTCAACGTCTCATACACGTTGCTGTTTAGTCTTTTCACAGGAGAAAGACGAAATCTACGTATTCAATATCGTAGTACTAAAAGAGTTAACTCTTTTAGCTTAACGTAACGTGTGGAACGGATTTAGACAATCTGCACGCTAGCCCGACTCAAACGGTAGTCGGTAAAGGCTAATCAAATCCGTTAGAGGCTGGGGGTTGGCCAAAAATCCTAAAGCCAACACCTAACACGTGTCGCCGGGTAGCCTATTCCCGTAATAATGGCGAAGTCTATGTATTCGACATCATAGCACGAAGTCTCAGAGAATTCAATCTCTGAGCGCAACGTTACATGCGAGCGGATTTAAACAAATCGCGTGCTAGCCCGACTCAAACGGTAGTCGGTAAAGGCATATCAAACCCGTTGATGGCTGAGGGTTTGCCAAAAATCCTATAAGTATTGTGGTCAATCATTTCAAACGGAATGACGAATCATAATAAAGATAAAAAGGAGATTCACTAAAAGAGTCAAAAGTCAAAGTACACAGCAGATAAAATCAAACATCAAGCCCGTGGCTAAAAATCTGCTGACTGAGCTTAGAAAGCTTATCATCATAAGCTTGAATAAGCTCAGCCCTGATCGACTCCTCAGTGGCGGCCGAAGTCTTCGCAGCAGTCTCTTCTGTCTCGAATAGCTTCTGCTTCAAGGACTTCAACTCATCGGACAAAGCCGTACAGGTCTGCTGGTCCTGTGCTTCTGTCATCTGAAGAATGCCAAAAGTCTCCTCTTCTTCGCGGAGTTCTTTTCTAAGCCGATCTATCTTGGTCCTACAAGAAGTAATAGAAGAGCGGAGCTCGGCAAGTGAAGATAATCTGGTAGCAAGGCCGGTCTCAACCCGGGCTACTCGGTCTCGCTGCACCTGAACCTCAAGACTAGCAAGAAGCTGAGTCTCGCGCAGTGACTGTAGATGAGTCTCCAGCTCAGCAGCAATGAAGGAAGAGGCTCCGGTATCTCGAAGCTCACGAAACATCTGAAGCTCATGCTCTAGGCAATCGATATCGTCAACTATGGCCTTCGCCAAATCTGGGTATCCTGCTTCCCTTATCAAGTTGATTCTGGAATTAAGTAGAGGTTTGAATTGATGAAGTGAAAGTCCATCGTGAAAGAGCTTGCCGATCATAGCATTCACAAAGGAGAAGAAGGAACGAACGTCTATGCAGATGACGACCTTGTCAGGATCGTCGTCAGATAACAACTCCTTCACTAAGACATGAAGACGAGAAGAACGCCCTACACAAAAAAGGGAGAAGTCCGTCAAAAAAAATCTTAATAATAAAAAAAGAAAGGGAATAACACTCTTCAATGAGTTAACTTATACCTTCTTCCCCTTGATCCGCTGGGGGTAGTGGAGGTGTAACAGCTGTAGATGTATCAACGGGCGGAGTTGGTCTCGCAGATGGCTCGACAGGGTCTTTCTCAACAAAAGCTCCTGCCGGATCCAAAACAGAATTCGCAGAGGCGTTACATTATAGTTGCATTAGTCAAAATTGGCTAGTCCTATAATTAACTCAGAAAGAAGCACATACCTTCAAAGGAACCATCCTCAGGGTTTTCAGCGAAGGTGGGCTAAGGAAACATGTCTCCAGGTAGCTGATCCTCAATCTGAGGTGAGCTATATATATAGCGCATCATAGGAGTGTCCGCAAACAAGCTTCCCGTGTCGAAGTCATCGATGGAGAACTCTGACAGAAGAGCATATAAGTGCCAAAAAGAAGTAAAGAGACTACAATTAATGGAAGCAAATTACCTTTCACAGGTACATTAGCCTTTTCATTTCCAAGGTTCATCTCTTGCAAATTATCTGAAGGAGCAAGAGGTGGAGGACAGTTAGAAGGTACACAAATTCATTGGCGTATCATCTAAAGAAATATGTTGTCAGTGTTAGAGGTACCTTGATTCACGGAATCGGGTCCTACATTGCCCGCCGCTCCAATGTCAGCAACCCCTGTAGGCCTCTCTACAGGGGGTAGCGGATCAGACTCATCGGGAGATATGGGGATTGGATCAGGACTCATCTCATGCTCCTCACGTGCTCCTATGTAGAGAGAGAGAGAGAAGTGTAAGTCAATGCGCTGAAAAACCAGAGGAATAGTTCTCAGGATAATTGTTACCTCCATCACTGGCAGGATCATCACCAGCTAAGTCCGTATCGGAAGCTCGGGAAGTTGCAGGCAGCTTACGGACTAACCTCTTCCGCCTAGCAGTGGGGATCGAAGGTCTCGCCCGACGAGGAGGGTAGAACTCTTCATCGTGATCAGCTGTAGTCCCTGAAACATGGAGTTATAGTCAGTTTCAATATTGCTAGAAAGTAGAAGGAAAAGATGAATAGCAAACCTCGCTCAGAGGAGTCATCACAATCTTCGGGATCTCCGCCGGAAGCCTCATCTGTAGAATGGAATGACCTATGGCCCTCTTCATCAAGTCGGCGAGTCTTATTCTGTATCCTCTGTGATCGAGCCCTTTCCCGAATCCTGCGCGAATCAACCCGAGAAGCTTCCTCGGCCTCTAGTTCCGCAATCGGCTTCACAGGGATGGTCTTGTTGGCTGCTAATAACCACTTGCAGCTCAAGAAGGTGAGATTCAACTGCCGATCAATACTCGGGAGGCTGAACCTAGCACCGGTACAGCCAGTCACGGTCCACAACCATGCACGAAGACCGTCCACCAAACCACTATGGGTCCGAAGCTGCTGGCGAGGATTCCCGATGTAAAGCTGATCGTAGCCAAACTGGCGAGCAAATCGGCAGGGTAGATATGGCTCTATGAAGCACTCATTCTTCACCCGGAAAGTTAGATAGCCGGGCCTGATGTTCACCAGCCAATTGAAGCAGCCAATGTCCAAGTGGGTCCGATTCTCTCTCGGCCTCTCATCGTCTGTCAAGCACTCGCCGTATCGGCCGGAAAACTGCGGGAAGCAAGTAGAGAACGCCCAACATTTGTGGACCTGCAGCTGCTGTCGAACGTCAGAAAACCCGCGGCCTTCCCACCTACCATTTTCAAGCAACTGCAGCAGGGGGACAGAGTGATCTGTAGCGTTCGGCACCGACATCATGTCCGGACGGTGGAGGATGAACCAGGCCATCAAATAAGCGTAGGGAAACTCTACCTTAAGCGTGGGAATCTGACCTGGCAAATCGGTCTCCTTCCGTGTGAACGCACTGGAAAGCTGCCGAAGTCCTCGGTGAATGTTAGCCACCATCACCGGGAGAAGTGAGAGTTCCTTCTTATATGCGAGCTGAACTGCTGGGAAAAGTACCTCCAAGGGCAAGGCGTCCCCAGACTGGTATGGAACCACGCACTTCTTCAACCAGATAGCAAGAAAGCCGGCGAGAAGAGTCATCGACTGAATCGGTGTGGTCGCGTGCCATAAAAAAGACCTGAACTTGGTCTTCGCAGGAAAGCCACCCTCAGAACTGCTGGTGGTATAGGAACGAGCATCAATCTTCTTCAGTAGATGATTCACCTCTGAAGGAGTGAGTGGGGCCAACTCACAAAATATCCTCGCCAGAGCTGCTCTCCAAGTTCTTGAACAAATAGTTCGCGAACTGCTTCAGACTCACAGAGGCCTTCGTCCTCTTGGCTAAAGGCTCGGACTGCGCCAAAGCGATATGGTAATGGCAAGTAAGATCCCATAGAGTCTCGTAACGGTCGGGCATGCGATCCTTCAGCTGACTCAACTCATGACTGGAAGGGAAATACTCCTGGTATAACATCTGCCCCATGGTCAAGCCAGAAATCCTATGCATCTCATGAAGAGTCAAGCCCAACTCCCCCTGACGGGTCAGAAAAGTGTTCGAGTCTGGATTATACAACTCGAACAAAGCACAGAAATGTCTCAAACTGACGGGCAGGCCATACATGGTGGCACGAACGGCGGTATACAGACCGCAAGCATGCAACTCCTCGCCCCAGCGGCTCAAGACGTATGTCGTCATACGACTCCACCAAGACTTGTCCGAAGAGTGGACCCAACCATAAATCCTGTGACGAGTCGCAGGCATCTCCCGTCCTAGCGCAGCGAGGCGATTCCTCAAAGTCGAAGCAGTGGCGAGAAATTCGTTACGCGGTGGTGCATCCAATCCCAACACTCCGGGATGCAATCCGGTGATGTGACTCCTGCTTGAACCAGGAGCTGCCTGGTGGGTAATATAGCCGCAATGTACGCTCTCATGATCCACTGTCAAACGCCACGACATCTCGCGCGTCACGGCCTGACACCTGAGCTCAGTCAACGAGCGCTGTCGAGGAATTTCCGGCAAGTATATGAAGCCACCGCCGGTCTTGTGAAGCCACTGCTCAGCATTGATGAATACGGCTTCCGGGTCATCGACAGAGTCGCCAAATAGGAAATCACTCTTCCGGAGAGGCTGGGTAGAGCTAGCATCCTTCACAAAAGGAGCATCTGTAATCAGCTGGCGAATAGCTCGATGACCACCCTCCCTCACCACCTGTGCAACCTCAGACGACGTGCCCGAAGCAAACTGAGGAATAGCTGGAATAGGGGAAGGATTGTCAGAGGTCGAATAATGATCGCCTCGACGCCCATAGACTGCGTGAGCTGAGAACGATCCAGAAGGATACCCCACTGCAGAATAAACAATTAAACACGGGTTAGTCTCGGTTATAAAAGGAAATTGAACTCATCTTACAAATAGCTAAGATAGAGTCATTGCCTTATAAAGGGTGAGACGATTTGGCCACATTGTGCAATCATAAGATAGGGTGCATCGACGGTCCCTGCCTTATGAAGCGCAATGCAGCGTCAATTCGCCCCCTTTATTTTGAGATATGGTTTTGGCCAAGCAAAACATATCTTTAAAGCGTCGATCCTCACCAAGGAGAATCAAGGCTCTTCCCGATTGCC
>BQKN01054122.1:4952-19255 GCA_022839385.1 Asparagus kiusianus | reverse complement strand
TAGCCGTTATAGGCTGAAAAGACCAAAATACCCCAAAATCCAGCATTCTGGAAATTTGCGTATCTGACTTTGTAAAATCAAGTAAAAATAGTAAAACAGCTTCAAAAATTATGAAATTTTTTGTAAGGTTATAGACATGTATTATAACATTTTTGAGAAAGAATTTCTGAAAAATCATTTCTCAGTTGAGAGAAATAAATGGTTGAATATAGATTTACATTTTCTAAAAAACTGCTGACATACACGATTTTGTAAAATCAATTGGGCACAGTAAATCAACTCCAAAAATAGTAAAATTTTGAGGAAAGTTTCTAAACATATAGATAAACATGTAAAAGAAAGAATTTCTTGAATACCACTTCTCATTTATGAAAACTCATCTATTTTGTAAAATATGCACGAACATGTGCACGAACAAAAACATGATTTTGTAAATTCCATTAAACATAACAAATCAATTCCAAACTTGATGAAACTTTGCGAAATGTTTATAACATGAAAATAAACATGTTAGAAAAAGAATTTCTCAAATTGAATTTCTATTTATGAAAACTCGTTGTTTGCCTAGAATAAATATGAAAACACAAACACTAGATAAACAACATTAGAAGTAAATTGTTTGTTAAACATCATCAAAATAAGAAGGCCAACACATTGCTATCCGAGTCTAAGAGGATTATCTAACGCTAACAAGTGCATGAATCAAAACGGTGAACCGAGTAGGCCCGCGCGCTCGTCAATCAATTCACACGCGTTAATCAACATGCGCGCATCAATCAGTTCGCACACGCCAATCAGGTCGCGCATGTCGGTCAACACACGCGCGCCAAACAAACACGCGCTCGTTGATCATCTCGTGCGTGTCGGTCAACATGCGTGCGTCTACCAGCTTGCGCTCATCGGTCAACACACGCGTGTCAATCAGCTCGCACGCATCAATCAGTTCGTGCGCGTCAACCAGCTCGCACGCATCAATCAACTCGTACGCGTCGGCCAACACACGCGAAGAGTACAAGTCAATGGAATGACGAAATGCGCAATACAAGTCCCGGAGGATCGAAAAAATGCCAAAGGTCAAAACCCCACGCCCGCATAGTTCGACCTGCGCACACGCGGCTCGGACGAATCTGACCTGCGCACGTGCAGGTCGGACGAATCCGACCCGCGCGTGCGCGGGTCGGACCAATCCGGCCCACACCCGCACAGATCAGATGTGTCTAACCCGCACACGCACGGGTCGGATGAGTCCGATCAGCACAAGCGTGGGTCGAATCCGTCTGACCCGCGCAAGCGCGGGTCGGATTGTGCCGCCCTACGCCCCTCATGCTGTTTCAATCCCTGTTCGGTTTTTGACGGATTTTCTCAGGATATGTTCATTCCTGAGCATCCAAACTGATCTGATATCATCCTCAAACTTTGTTAATCAGTTATTACCTAAAGATAAGAAGCAATCATTCATTTTTATCCAAAAAACCCTAAACTGAAGCCTATAAATACAAGCTCGGGGGCTCATTTCACGGGCGGATTAATTATCAAGACGAGGAGGTGCTACCGAGTTGGAGAGCAAGGGAGCACGAATTTCAGCAAGGGCTAGCGAGATCCCGATGAATCCCAGCATAATGAAGGAGCAATTCGAAGGATCTGAAGCCCGTTCCCGTCCGTTCCTCGAGATTAGGTTTGGTCTTAATCTCGAGAAGAGCTACTGATTTCGCTTGGTCGATTTCAGCGCTTTAAGAAAATACCTCCTTGGTGAGGTAGGAGCTCTGTCGAATTTTTAGCAACCGGATCTGATCAAAGGTGGTCCACGGATAAACCCTGGCACAGGCGAAGACACCCACGCAAGTAGGAGATGATAAACGGATCTTGCATTTATCTTTAAGAGAATTGTATTGTAGGCGTATAAAATTGCCTATAGATCCCTTCACACAGCTCGACGACGCCGATTCAACAAATGGACCATCGGGCGACATATCCAAGCACGACCGTTAGCCTGCAAACACCGAAGCCAAACGATACGCGACGAAGCGAACTAACGAGGCTACGAAGCTAACAAACCGCACGTGAACAACGGAATGCATCCATTCGCATGCGGAATCAAGTCAACGGAGGATTCGAACTCAAACACCAAGGTGGATTTACTGCCAAATCAGGAACCCGACTTACTGCCAAATCTAGAATCAAGTCAAACGAGTCGTTTCCAGATCAATCAACCACACAACCGAATCACGGACATAACCGGAACCGGAAACAACGGGAAACAACGGAACCCAAACACCCGGGGGGGACTCGGCCGAAACCGAGCCACCCCAAGGTGGCTCGGCCTAAGCCGAGCCACCCTGAGGTGGCTCGGCAGCCGAGTCACCTCAAGGTGGCTCGGCATGAACTGAGCCACCTTGAGGTGGCCGGTTCCCCCTCCCCCCCTTGTGTGTGTTAGCCACACGTGCACACGGGCACAGTGAAGAGAGGCTATAAATAGAGGAGGGGGTGTCTCATTTTCAAAGGTTGGTTTTTGGAGGAGGCGAAGCCCTGCTGAATTGGAGACTCAGATCTAAAAAAGATCAGAACTTTAAGACTTTGAAGACTTGCTCATCCAGATCTGGTGCTCGGCGATCATCAACGTCAAATAAGGCAGGTGTTCGAGAGGAACCGGATCTCAGATCTCAGATCTACGTAGGTACACTCCGGATCAAAGCTTGGTTCTTTGATCCCGAGATTCGAGCGGTTGTTTCCTTGGTGAAACAATTCCTCCCGGCTATTATTTCCTTGGTGAAATAGTACCCGTTATACTGTGTAGATCCGACCGGATCTAGATCTCGCGGTGGTCCACGGATAAACCCCGGCGCAGGCAAACAACCCACGCAAGCGAGTGACCACAAAACAGGAGCTCGCGATTTGTTCGACAAACAAGGAAACAAAGTTGTAATTTTTCATTTATTTTTATTTGATTTTTGTTGTAACCGGATCTTATAAAAAGACCGGATCTTTGTGATCGATAAACTATTACAAGAGTGTACAATGGAATCAGTAATGAAGAAAGCAACAAATTTTCCCGCGAATAATCTGGCGACCATAGTGGGAGCCACCGATCTCGCTGCCGAGATCGGAGCGTCGCAGCCGTGGTCTCGATCCCGGTCGTGGAGGAGGTTGAATACGAGTTCGACCAGCAGAAGTTCGAGGCGTACTTGTCGTCCTCGTCCGGATCAACCTCCCCCCGCAAGTCCAAGAAGTTCTCCTCCAGGAGAAAGGCTCGTTGGTACGAAGATGTTGAAAACACCAACGAAGATCTCGCCCCGCTGGATGCCGAAGCTGCATTGGGCGAGATTCCTCCAATTTCCAACCAGGTCAAGCCGGTTCCTGCTAATTCTTCTGTCACCAAAGGAGTGGTGACTCTCTCAAAGAGAGCCTGCCAAAGACGACGCCAACGCTTGGCCCAAGAATTCGCGAAGGCAATGGAATCCACAGATGGAATCCGCCGTAACGCGAGTTCGAAGAACAAGGGAGGCAAACAGCCTCAACAACAAATGAAGGGTAGCTACTCCAAGCCGCCGACGAACGAATGGGTCCGTGTCAAACGGAATCGATCAACGCTGGAGGAGCGCATCTGCAAGCGCCGCGCATTATCAGCGCAAGCACGGGCTCAAACTGAAGAAGCCCGTAGAAGGTTGCAGAAGGAGGTGGCTAAGAAGCCGCCATCAACCCGCAAAGTTTGGAGACCGAAGTCTGAAGCGGCGGTTCAGACCAAGGAGCAACAATTGCAACCATCGAAAGTGCAACTTCCGGCGAATCAATCCAAACCGCCGATGACTTCCACAATTGCTCCGGGAGATTCCGCAGGACCGTCCCAGAAAAGGAAGTCAGTTTTGGAACGCCTCGGTCTAATTCCCGATGAAAGAGGCAAGGCTCGTTTGGGCCCGATGAAGAAGCCCCGAACGACTCAACTTGCTGGGGGTCGCCACAACCCTCAACATGACAAGGAGTTTACGGCACCCAAGCGCACTACCTTACGCATTGAAGTTCGAGAGCCCGCTGAAGATTCACGCCAACAAAGGCGTGTGTCGAGGCGAGTGACTCTCGAAAGCCCAAAGAAGGCGATTCATCCTCAGAAGGAAACGGTGTCATCCGATGATGATAACGTTATACCTGAGAAATCGTGTCAACACACGATAGGTCACTCCGATCTTCAAACGGACGAGCTGTACTATCGTGCTGGGGGTACGAGCAGAGCCAGAAAGAGAAGTCCTCATAGGCTCGAAACTCAATGCCCCTGTTATAAACTCATTCGGGCGGTATTGTCTGAATGTAACTGCATCAAGACGGTCCCCAAAAGAGTTTCAGTGTTCGAAAGGCTCAGCACTGAAACCCCAAAGCCAAGGCCCAGGCGTTTCCGACGAAGAAGAGCGGTGGATGAAAACAGAGAATTCCCGAGGGTCACCGCTAACATGACCAGCAAAAGGACATCGACACAGGATGATCTCGAGTCGATTCTGAAAGCATCCCGGCATCTAACCCGTCTGCAGTCTGGAGCCATCGCACGAGGAACTTATGGCAGGGTTCGGATAAGACCACCTTCAGAAGATAAAAAATCGGATGCTTGCTCTGCGGTTGCGTCAGACAACACCGTATCCAGCGAAGGAGAACCCCACGAGTCATTTATCATAAGCGCGGAACAAGTGGCCAAGATGCTCGAAGAAGCCATGGCCAAACAACAGGAGAGCTTCAGGCTCGAGATGCAGATGGCCATGCAGACTATGAAAGAGATGCATGAGCAACAAATCCAGGCATTGAGGAACCAACAAGGGGAACCAAGTCGTCATAACCAGAATAATCTGGAAGATGAGGACACAGGTGCAAATGAAACTCGTGACGCCAATAACCCTCTCGTCAATGCAGGGGGTGGTAACGAGGATGCCAACGAAGGTACAGGTGAAAACCTGAAGATCAAAAACCTCGAGAATAAGATCAATACGTTGATTTCTGCTCAAGGGTGAAGAAGACGGGCATTCCTTGTCCATACCCAAAAGAGTGGGAATCAATCCCTTATTCGAAGAAGTTTAGTTTAATCAACTTCATGCCGTTCGATGGGAAGGGTTCCCCCACTCAACATTTGATTTACTTCAAATCGCACCTAGGTGTTATCATCGGCAATGAGCCTCTGATGGTGCGGTCATTCGTTGGCACTCTTCGCGGAGCCGCCTTTGATTGGTATCGCCGCCTCAAGCCAGGAAGCGTGAATAGCTGGGACGACATGGAGACAAAATTCCTCGCCAACTTCTTCGACGACGACACCGAGATATCCATCGGAACGTTGCTCGACGAGAAGCAAAAGGACGGGGAACTGGTCGAAACCTTCGTCAAGAGATTCCGGAACAAAGCATTGAATTGCCGGGACCCGATCACCGAGGAGTTCATTCTCCAGACTTGCCACAACAACCTCGCATTGGACGTGTTGGAAGTAATGGGAACAGCACCGTCCAACACTTGGAAAGACTTGAAGGTCTGAGGGGAACAAGCCGAACGCTTCCTCCGAAGGAAGAAGGCCGAGAGTAGTCAATCGACGACAAATCCTCCGAACTCGAACTTCGCCTCCCGTGGTAAAGGAAAGACACCCGCAACGACTGTCGATGCTAATCAACCATCGCAACAGCAGTCCCGGAGGCAGCAAAAGACTTCGGATCAGAGGCCTCAAAAAGAGTACTCTTTCAAGGACGAAGATGTTCCAGCCATCTTCAAATCTCTCCTTGACAATAACAAGATCAAGCTCCCACCGATCACGAATCAGGAGGAAGCTGACGATATTGCGGATCCGAAGTACTGCGCATACCACAGGAGGATCCTTCACCCAACCAAGGCGTGCTTTACACTCAAGAATAGCATCCAAACCTTGGTTGAAGCCGGTGTCATAACGCTAGAGCGAGCCAGTTAAAAACGGCAAAACTCCGACCGGTATAAGAGTATAAACTGCTTCCTAAACTCCGAGGAGTATATGAGTATAAACTGCTTCTCAATCCTCCGACCGGTATAAGAGGTTAAACTGCTCCCTGATACTCCAATAAGTATATGAGTCTAAACTATTTCCTACCGGTGACGGGAAATTCCTGGAGAATTTTATACGTAATATTCTTAAGGATAACTCGATCATACAAGCCGATACAATGATAAACCCAGTTTCGTAAGAAAAGCTGGGGGTGGATAATTCAGGTAACGGGAAGTTCCCGGAAGAATGTTAAATGTAATATTCTTAGGGATAACCCGGTCATTATGAATAAAGTGATAACCACTGAACTCCTAATGCTTAGAATTCTGATCTATCAATCATTGACGAATTGTCAAAGCCTCCTTTTTGTTAAGTCTTTATCACTTAACATCAGGAACCCCCTTTGAGTGATTTGTACGAATCAACATTCCTACAGTGATTTGTACTCTCACTCTCACCTTTTACTTGGTCAAACCTTCCTACAGTTAGGGCCAAAACCAAAATCCCCTCTCGATTCCTCCAATGAACGAGAGGTCCACTTTCAAATTGAGCGATCAAACCTTCCTACAGTTAGGATCGTCTCAAACCCCCCACTTGGTCAAACCTTCCTACAGTTAGGACCACAACCAAAATCCCCTCTCGATTCCTCCAATGAACGAGAGGTCCGCTCTCAAATCGAGTGATCAAACCTTCCTACAGTTAGGGTCATCTCAAACTCTCGCTTGGTCAAACCTTCCTACAGTTAGGACCAAAATCACGATTCACTCTCGGTAAACGAGAAATTCATCCTTAGTTCGATAATCAAACCTTTTGACAGTTAGGGTTATCCGAATCTTTTCGATTCTCGGAGTGGAGATCCTACTCTTAGTTTCACCTTTCTGGATTCTGGGGGTGGAGATCCCACCTCGAGTTTTCCTTTCCTTTTTTGTTTGGGGAATAGAATATAAAATTCTTCCTTCCCACACCAATCATTTTCCAAGAATTTTGGATTCATTCTAGGAAGTTTATCCCGAATCCTAAGCAGGGATAAGTCTGCGCCTAACACGCGCTGCCGGTTTAGTCTTTTTCCGCAGAAAAAGACACCAGAGTTCGATTCTGGGGTATTTTATCCTGAAACCTAAGCAATGATAAGCCAGTGCCTAACACGCGCCGCCGGTTAGTTCTTAACCGTTGAAAAGAACATTCGTCCACATATTCAACATTGTGGCAGGTTGTTATTAATAACACCAAAATCCATGCTTCACACGCGTGGGGAATTTTATCCTGAATCCTAAGAAAGGATATGCCAACGCCTAACACGCGTCGCCGGTTTAGTCTTTCTCCGATTGAAAAAGACACCAAGGTCTAAACCTGGGGAATCTTATCCTGAAGCCTAAGAAGGGATAAGCCAACGTCTAATACACGTTACTGGGTAGCCGATTCCCATAATAATAGCAAAGTCTACATATTCGAAGTTGTAGCACAAAGTCTAAGGGAGTTCATTCCTTTAGCAGAACGTCACATGCGGAACGGACTAAAACAATCCGCATGTAAGCCTGACTCAAACGGTAGTCGGTAAGAGCATCTCAAATCCGTTGAAGGCTGGGGGTTAGCCAAAAACCCTAAAGTCAACGCCTAACACGCGTCGCCGGGTAACCTATTCCCGTAACAAATGGTAAAGTCTATGTATTCAACATCATAGCACAAAGTCTAAAGGAGTTCATTCCTTTAGCACAACGTCACATGCGGAACGGATTTAAACAATCCGCATGTAAGCCCGATTCAAACGGTAATCGGTAAGAGCACGTCAAATCCGTTGAAGGCTGAGGATTTGCCAAAAATCCTAAGTCAACGTCTCATACACGTTGCTGTTTAGTCTTTTCACAGGAGAAAGACGGAGTCTACGTATTCAATATCGTAGCACTAAAAGGGTTAACTCTTTTAGCTTAACGTCACATGCGGAACGGACTTAAATAATCCGCATGCCAGCCCGACTCAAACGGTAGTCGGTAAAGACTCATCAAATCCGTTGATGGCTGAGAATTTGCCAAAAATTCTATAAATACGAGTCATTGACGCATCAATTTTACAAATTGGTCTCGTGACTCAAGTATCTGCCACGCTCCAATACCTTAAGAGCTTAAACTGTGTATACTCCAGAAGACGTACGAGTATAAACTGTGTCGGACGTCGAACAATACGTCGCAATGAAGCCTGGACGCCAGACAAAGCGTCGCAATGAAGCTCAAACGCCGGACAATGCCGTCAATCGATGATCAGTTCTATGTTAAATCAACCAACTCGAGCTAAAAAGTCAAGAAATCAAGAATCGGTTTCAAGTTCAAAGTTCCAACAGACGGTCAAACAATAAATGCAGCACCGGAATCTTTACAGACGTTCGACAAAGCACCGAATAGCCTGAAGGAATTGAAGGAATCCAGAACAGAAGCCATTCCAAAGTCCCGTTACACCAACTAAAGGTTGGGACAATCACATCCAAAGTATTCCAGACTCTTCTATAAAAGAACGAGACTGAAATACTTTGGAGGGGGTATCTGTAGGCGTATAAAATTACCTATAGGTCCCTTCACACAGCTCGACGATGCCGATTCAACAAATGGACCATCGGGCGACATATCCAAGCACGACCGTTAGCCTGCAAACACCGAAGCCAAACGATACGCGACGAAGCGAACTAACGAGGCTACGAAGCTAACGAACCGCACGTGAACAACGGAATGCATCCATTCGCATGCGGAATCAAGTCAACGGAGGATTCGAACTCAAACACCAAGGTGGATTTACTACCAAATCAGGAACCCGACTTACTGCCAAATCTGGAATCAAGTCAAACGAGTCGTTTCCAGATCAATCAACCACACAACCGAATCACGGACATAACCGGAACCGGAAACAACAGGAAACAACGGAACCCAAACACCCGGGGGGGACTCGGCCAAAACCGAGCCACCCCAAGGTGGCTCGGCCCAAGCCGAGCCACCCCAGGGTGGCTCGGCCAAGGCCGAGCCACCCTGAGGTGGCTCGGTAGCCGAGTCACCTCAAGGTGGCTCGGCATGAGCCGAGCCACCTTGAGGTGGCCGGTTCCCCCTCCCCCCCTTGTGTGTGTTAGCTACACGTGCACACGAGCACAGTGAAGAGAGGCTATAAATAGAGGAGGGGGTTGTTTCCGGTAAAAGTTGCTGTTTTCATTGATGTTCTCTTTTTCGAGATCTGTTACAACTTCGATCGTTACAACAGTATAAAATGAAAACAAAGGGGTACAACTTAAACGAAAATAAACACGAGAGCCCGGTTTGGTACGGTCTCGCTTGCGTGGGTTGTTGGCCTGTGATGGGAACGTCGATATCCGTGGACCGCCGACTCTTCAAGATCCTTTCCGGTAAAATCCGGCAGAGTTTCGTCTATCCGCGGAGGGATATAGAAACAGAACTTCGTCGATCCGCGTGAGATCTTAGAAGTTTAAAGCGTATATCTCGGCTAACGCGAGATAATAGCTCTTCTCAGTGTCGCCTACGAAGGGCAACACCAAGGCACAGAAGGGGGTGAATGAAGGGTGCTGATGAAGAACGCCTTACTCCTTGCTCCGGTAGGGCTTCGCCGCTCTCCTGCAGACTCTGACTCCTCACTCCGGCAGGGCTTCGCCGCTCTCTTGTAGAACAATCCTTGGCTAAGATAATTCAGCCTTGTATTGAGTGCCAAAAATCAAGAGCCCTTCACAAAGGAGGCCAAGGTGGCTATTTATAGCCAAAAGGAGAGGGGGGGGGCTGATGTGAGACACCCCTAGGGTGTCTCGGCTTTGCCAAGATGCCTCTCGGGTGTCCCGGGCCTGCCGAGGCCCATTTGGGTGTCCCAACGCAGTCCGAGGTCCTGCCGTTGTCCTGCCGTTGTCCCGCCGTTGACTCGCTGTTGACTTTTCGTCCGAACTCGGATTTGAGTGATTTCGGATGCGTTGGAATCATGACGGCGAGCTCTGTAGGCCTCGATGGTTGGATTATCCGTGGGGTGATCGGGGCATAGCGGGCGTTGGTCCAATTGCGGTGATCGCGGGGTTTTCGGTCAACCCGTATTCTCGTGATTCTGACATTCTGTCGGCTCACGTAATCCGTCGGTTTGCTTCAGTCGCTCACCGGCGTCATTTGAGCTCTTGTGAACTGGGTAGCATCATTCGATCGTCGATCGTTAACACCGAGCTGTGAGTGGGGACCTATTGGCAATTTTCGATGCCTACAGATACCCCCTCCAAAGTTTTTCGGACTCGTTTCTTTTATAGAAGAGACCGGAATACTTTGGATATGATTGGTCCAGCCTTCAGTCAGCCTAAGGGACCTGTGGTTCGCTTCAACTCTCGGCTCTTACGATCTTCGGTTTATCCGGTGCTTTGTCGAATAACCGAAGTTGTTCCGGCGCTGCGTTTATCGCCTGGCCGTCGTCGGAGTCTCGAGTCTACAGCTGATGAGTTGAGTTTGGCTCGTGTCATTGAGTTGACTTTTGAACTTGCTATCCCCGTCACATCGTGTTGACTTGAGAGTTTCGGTTGACTTTTTGACGCAACGCGCTGTCCGGCGTTGACCTAAGGCTACGCGTTGACCGGCGTCCGCCTTAGGGTTTTGGAACCGCTTGGGTTGCAACGCGCTGTCCAGCGTTGACCTAAGGTTACGCGTTGACCGGCGTCCGCCTTAGGGTTTCGGAACCGCTTGGGTTGACCTTCGTCGTCACGTGTTGACTTTCGTCGCCACGTGTTGACTTTTGTCGCAATGCGCTGTCCGGCGTTGACCCAAGGCTACGCATTGACCGGCGTCCGCCTTAGGGTTTCGGAACCGCTTGGGTTGACCTTCATCGTCACGTGTTGACTTTCATCGCCACGTGTTGACTTTTGTCGCAATGCGCTGTCCGGCGTTGACCTAGGGCTACGCGTTGACCGGCGTCCGCCTTAGGGTTTTGGAACCGCTTGGGTTGACCTTCGTCGTCACGTGTTGACTTCCGTCGCCACGTGTTGACTTTTGTCGCAACGCGTTGAATGGCGTTGACCTAAGGTTACGCGTTGACCGGCATCCACCTTAGGGTTTTGGAACCGCGTGGGCTGCAACGCGTTGAATGGCGTTGACCTAAGGTTACGCGTTGACCGGCGTATACCTTAGGGTTTTGGAACCGCATGGGCTGCAACGCGTTGTCCGGCGTTGACCTAAGGTTACGCGTTGACCGACGTCCGCCTTAGGGTTTTAGAACCGCATGGGCTGCAACGCGTTGTCCGGCGTTGACCTAAGGTTACGCGTTGACCGGCGTCTACCTTAGGGTTTTGAACCGCGTGGGTTGACTTTTGGAATTCATCCACACATTTACAATTGGTGTGGAATTGGCATGTGTGGGATTCGGAAAAAGAATCGGGGGTCAAAATATTGCGCAGGGGGTCAGAGCATCGTGCGGGAGGTGAAAACCCGGGCAAACACCCCCGGGGTGCCTCGGCATGGCCGAGACACCCTTGGGGTGTCTCGGCAATGCCGAGACACCCTTGGAGTGTCTCGGTTTTGCCGAGACACCCCTAGGGGTGTCTTGGGTATTGTTGTGGTCCCCTCCCTTTTGTCTTTTACCTCTTTTGGCTCTTGCACATGGTCCCCCCTCACCTTTAATTTGAATTTCCAAGAGAGAAAAGCCCTCTCCCAAAACCGAGCCCCCCCCTCTCTAATTTCGGTTTTTTTCTCTTCTTCTTCCTCAAGCCAAGTTTCCTCCATTGTAGAATCCATCAATCCTTCGAGAGATTTGGATTTTTGGCGGGTACCCATTTGCCGGAATCGCATCCTCTCCCAAACGAGGGCTTCAACTTGCATTTCCGAGCCCGGAGGATTCTCTCTTGATTTGGTAAGTTTCTCTTCACAATCCCCTTATTTTCTTGCAAAGATCATTCATTTATGTTTGCAATAGATAAGGGTTTATGGATGAAATACTCACTTGGGGGTTTTATTGCAAAAACCGAAACTTTGGGGGTTTTTTGTGCAAAATAGGTAATGGCCGAAACTTGAGGGACTTGTTTGCAAAATGTGGCTGACATTTTATGGGGGTTTTTGTGCAAACATGAATTGAAATTTGGGATTAGGGTTCATGTTTGTTTCCTCAAGAGAGGGGGTGCTTTGTGCAAGAGGATTAAAGGAATTGTTTGGAGGGGTTTATTTGCAAAACAGCCCATATAATTTTCTGGGGTCTAATTTGCAAAATGACCACAAATTTGGGGCTGAAATTCAGAGAGTGTTGACCCCAAACTCTTGATCGAATTTTTGGTAAAGGCACGTGGATGCAAAACCAAAAGTTCGAGGAGGGGCTTTTATGTAAAATTGACCAAATTCTGCAAAAGGACTTATTTGCAAAATTTGATCAGAGTTATAGGGTACCGGGATGTTAGATGATCAAGTATAATGACCATGACCCGAGTCACACGTGTCCTTGGCCTGAATTTAGCCTTGAGCACGGGGGTATTTTGGGTATTTCACCAAAATTTATCGCGAAACGGCGACTATCGTTTTGCATGCACGAAATTCGTAGGTTTAATTAGACTTTAACTGTAAAGTCCTATTTGTTTATAGGACTTCAAGTCCAAGTGCTTAATTTCCCCTTTTTCAATATTTCGTGTATATATATTGTACCTGATGTACTGCTCTTCACTGCAGATTTGCTATGTCTCCCCGTCGATCTCGACCTTCCGGGAGTCACTCTCGTCCGCCGCATAGCGAGGAGGAGGCTCCTGCGACATCATCCCCAGCGACTTCTTTTTATGGGGGTGAGGATTTTGATTTTCTGTATCCCGGATTGACCTCTCGCGGGTCATGAAGGAAGAACCGATACCCCTCCCGTGGGGGTTAAGGTTTCAGACTTGTTTTGCTTAGCCAATTCAAGTCTTTGGGTATATTGGGGCGATCTCGTGTTGCCTTACACCTTATAGGTCGGTATACATTATCACGTGATTCACGTGACGGCGTATACCGTCCTCCTGGTGTAGGGCACTCGAAATCGTCTTCACCAATTATCCCGTGAACAACCTCATTTTGCTTTTATGAGATAAGTATTTTGACCCTTTTGCTCCATTGCAGTCGATTTTCCTGGTGGTAGCTTCCCTGCTCATGCGAATATCGGTTGTAGCCGTGAAATCATCCTAATATCCGATGATGAAGGGGAAAAGGATCCTGCTGCTGCAATTGTGTCTGACCAAGAATCCGTCTTTTCGGTCTCTGAATCAGCACGGGGTATCCTCCAAAAGGTAGAGCGGGTTGTCCAACAGACGGTCGATGCCATCAGTTCTGGACGGGGGAGACCCTGTGATTTGCCCCTTTTCATAGAAGACAGTCTTGAGGACATCCGGCGTGTGGGTGGCCCTCGTCTAGCAGGGCAATGTGAGGCGATGCTGATTTGCGTAGAGGAACTCATATCTCATTTGGAAGAGTTGGTAAACCTCGACTCCTATGATGAGGACACCCCACTCGTGGTTGAGGCTCAGGTTTAGAGGACACATGAGCGCAAGATCCGGGCGCGACGCATCTCAGAGCAGGAAGTGATTGTTGCGAACTTGTATGAACGCCAGCTTCGTCTGCAGAGTAAGATGGATGCTTACAATGCCATGGCTGATAGTACGGGCACCAGGACCGTCCAAGGGGAGAGGACTCTGAGGGATTTTGAGCTTGAGAGCACCAGAGTTCAGAATGCTTATCAAAGAGAGTTGGAGGTTCTTCGCACATTGCGCCGAGAAGGCGTAACAGCCGACACTGCCGCCGCTCTTGCTTACGACAAGCTTCAGAAGGAGGAAGGGGAGAGGGTTCGAGCGGAACACACCAAGAAGATTGCCGCTGCTAATGCTAAGCTTGCCTCCTTCAGTTTGCTAGATCTGATTTGAGACGTTTTCTTGTATCTTCATTTGGCTTGATCTATCACTAGGACTCTGTATTTGCTTTTCTTTGGATGTTTTGGTACACCCTTAGCCCTTAATGTTATGACTTTGAATTCGTAAACTCTGTCATTCATCATTTTCTTTTTATGGAAAAAGGGCACTTTGCACCGCGTATTAGGCGATGACTTATCCCTACTTAGGATTCGGGATAAAATTCCCCGTGCGTGTGAAGCCCGGATTATGGTGTTATTAATAACAACCTGCCACAATGTGGAATATGTGGGCTTTTGTCTCTTTTTACGGTTAAGGACTAACCGGCAATGCGTGTTAGGCACTGACTTATCCCTCCTTAGGATTCGGGATAAAATTCCCCGTGCGTGTGAAGCCCGGATTATGGTGTTATTAATAACAACCTGCCACAATGTGGAATATGTGGGCTTTTGTCTCTTTTTACGGTTA
>BQKN01054119.1:18265-31907 GCA_022839385.1 Asparagus kiusianus | reverse complement strand
AGAGTACCTTCGGGAGATGAAGAATCAGATGCTGGCTCAGCAGTGGCGTCTGATAACACAGTGTCCAGTGAAGGACAACCCCGCGAGGTGTTTATGATAAACGCGGAGCAAGTGGCCAAGATGCTTGAAGATGCCATGCCAAATAACAGGAGACCTTTCGGTTCGAAATACAAATGGCTATGCAGAACATGAGAGAGATGCATGACCAACAGCTCCAAGCATTGAGGAATCAACAAGGCGAACCAAGTCGTCCCAACCAGAACAACCTGGAAGATGAGGACACAAATGAGGGTCACAATGCTAACAACCCTCCCATCAACCCGGGGGGTGGTAATGAAAATGCTAGCGAAGACACAGGTGAAAGCCTGAAAATTAAAAATCTCGAGAGCAAGATCAACACATTGATCTCTGCTCAAGAGACGAAAAAGACGGGCATTCCTTGTCCATACCCAAGAGAGTGGGAATCAATCCCATATCCGGCAAAGTTTAGTCTAATTAACTTTACGCCGTTTAATGGGATGGGTTCACCTACTCAGCATTTGATTTATTTCAAATCGCACTTGGGAGTCATCTCTGGTAATGAGCCTCTGATGGTGCGGTCATTCGTCGGCACTCTTCGCGGAGCTGCCTTCGATTGGTATCGTCGCCTCAAGCCAGGAAGCATAAACAGCTGGGACGACATGGAGACTAAGTTCCTCGCGAATTTCTTCGATGACGACACCGAAATCTCTATCGGATCGTTGCTCGATGAGAAGCAGAAAGACGGGGAGCTAGTCGACACCTTCGTAAAGAGGTTCCGCAACAAGGCGATGAATTGTCGGGACCCGATCACCGAGGAATTCATCCTCCAGACCTGCCACAACAACCTTTCACTGGACGTGTTGGAAGCAATGGGCACAGCACCATCCAAGACTTGGAAGGATTTGAAGGTTCGAGGAGAGCAAGCGGAGCGATTCCTCAGAAGAAAAAAGGCGGAGAGAGGCCAACCGGCAACGAATCCTCCAAAGCAGAACTTCAACCAGAAAGGGAAAGGTAAAGCTCATGTTAATGCTGTTGATGCTAACCAGACATTTCAATTGCAACCTCAGCAACAGCAGCAGCAGCAAAGAGCGCCATAACAGTCGCAGCCACATTGGCAGCAAAGGTCTCAGAAGCAAAAGTCTTCAGAGCCGAGGTTTCCCAAAGTCTACTCCTTCAAAGATGATGAAGTTCCCGGCATCTTCAAGTATCTGTTGGAGAATAATAAAATCCAGTTGCCGGCAATCATGGATCATGAAGGAGCCACGAAGGTGACGGACCCGAAGTACTGCGCGTACCACAGAGCGGTCCACCACCCAACAAAGTCTTGCTACCACCTCAAGGACAAGATCCAGGCGTTGATCGACGTAGGGGTCATAACTCCAAAACCGGCCAAGAATGTAGGAGCAAATGCGGTGTCGATCAGTTTTGGATCAGTACCTACAGATTGGTTCGAGCCAAAACGCGTTACTAAAGTCGGGATGAAGACAGTGAATGACGACCCGCACGGACAACGTCAAAAGGGACTTGTGCCTCACACAGCCCCAAACGGTGAAATTCTCTGGGTGCACCCCGACCTGATTGAAGATGAACAATGGGCCGGATCGTCATCCAAGAAGAAGTCCAAAGGGAAAGGCAAGTCTTGTTACGGAGTTTCTGCCATCCCAGGAGAAGATGACGAAAGAATCCCCGCTTCCCACTTTCCGACGAGGAGCAGGAAGTCTTTGCGACCCGGAGTGGAAATGAATACCACTTCAAATATCCATCCCCTGGCGATCAATTTGCTGAGCAGGGGGTGACAAAACGAGGACCAGCCAAGACTCTCACAGAGCTAGGGGTGGTTACGGTTCCTAAACCGGTTAAAGATGCCCGACGACAGCCGGTTGACAAACAGAAAGAAAAGAGGCCCGAGGAGGTTCAGAATCCGAAGCAGTCTCGTTTCAGTCGTCCGATTGGAAAGGACAAACCGGAGAGTTCAAAAAATCCGCGCGTCTTCGACATCATGGCTCAGCTGGCCAATATTCCAGCACGGATAACGTTGTACGAGCTACTACGGTTGTCCAAGGAAACTAGAGAAGCCTTACAAGAGGCCTTGGCCGATTCAGAGGCGTTCCTCACCAGGATCAAGCCAGCACCTGAGGAGCTAGAATTGTTAGCCCAACAGTGTAACGTGGCAGCTAAGAACCTTCCCTGCATCACCTTCACCAAAGAGGACATGCAGACGAAGAATTCAAATCATGATCGGCCCCTATACTTTGTCGGGTACATTGGCTCCAGTGAAGTCAACCGAATCCAAGTGGATCCGGGTTCCGCTGTGAGTATTATGTCACTTCGACTAATGCACAGCCTTGGCATTCCAGTCAGCAAGTTGGCGTCTACAGGCACAGTCATCTATGGATTCAACACCAGCGGGTCAAGACCTTTGGGTAAAATCCGGATAAAGTGCCAAATGGGCGATTTAAAGACGGAGGTCACGTGCTACGTGATTGATGCTGAGACATCCTATAACTTACTATTGGGTCGGCCTTGGATCCATAGTAATGTTATAGTTCCCTCCACTCTACATCAGTGTTTGAAATATGTCGACACTGATGGAAGAGTTAGGACGGTGGTCGCGGATAAGCAACCATTCAAAGGGTATGAGAATTACTTCACAGATTCTCTCCTTTATGGTAACGAATCCGACACGGAACCATCGATCCAAGGCACGGACAGCGGAGAAGAAGCTGATTCCGAAGCCGGATTCGATTACAATGGTGGTTTTGTTTTGAATGACATTGTACCCTTTGTAATCAATCTCGATGACGAACAGTCGTCAGACGGCGGTTGTAACTGGCAACTTGCCGATATTGAAATAAATCTTGGTTTAGAGTACTCCTTGTCTCTTGATGATGTGATAGAAGGATTATACAATAATCCCGATTTATGTATGCCACTCCGATCATCTTATGTAACGAAGAAACGCCTCCAGCATTCCTTCGGAACAACTCAGATTATTCCTGCCAAAATAGGGGGACAAAAAGAAGTGATCTACGGTAAAGGAGAAAACCTTCCGTTACCCGATCATTTCTTAAGAGAAATTGAGGACGATGACAAATCTGGTCTGCACCTATCTAAGTATAGTCCGGAAGCGCGCACGCTCATGGAAAAGCAAGGGTACGACCTCACACTCGGGGAAGGTTTATACTTCGATCGAGGTTCCCGTGTCCCAGTAAAAGCGGCGTATGTACCAAAGGGTAAACCAGATAACTATTACCGTCACAAGAGAGGCTTAGGCTACATTTCATCAGATGACGAATGTGGCTGGCAAATCATCGATCAAATTGCTAACAAAGCTAAGGATGGGTACTTGCCAGATTCTTCAGCTGAGGATTCCGACACAAGTTTGGGAGAAATGTTCAAGACCTTAATGTCGAACATGACTACAGCTGATCCATCTACGATGGAGGACGACGATCAAATGTAAACGTGGGAGGACCCATGGGTTCATCACCTGAACATGCAATATGGTGATAGGTTCGAGCAAAGAGAGCCACCCACCGAAGACGAAGTAGTCCAGATCAATATGGGTGATGAAGCCAATCCAAAGCCCATATTCATCAGTGGTAGTCTTCCCCCAGATGAAAAGGAAGAGTTAATTACCTTGATCAGAGAGTACATTGATGTCTTGGCCTGGAACTATGAAGACATGCCAGGACTTGACCCCAATGTGGCAATGCACCGCCTCGACATCAAGCCGGATGCCAAACCTATCAAGCAACAGCAAAGACGGTTTCGTCCGCAGATCATGGAAGCCATCGAGGTTGAGGTTAAGAAGTTGATCGACTCAGGATTCATCCGAGAGGAACAACATCCAGACTGGTTAGCCAACATCGTTCCTGTCATGAAGAAGAATGGCAAGATCAGGATTTGCATCGACTTCAGGAATTTGAATGAAGCATGTCCAAAAGATGATTTTCCTCTCCCGATCACGGATGTCATTATCGACAATACATGCGGGTTCGAAAGAATGTCCTTCATGGACGGCTTTTCGGGGTATAATCAAATCAAGATGCACCCGGATGACGAAAAGCATACAGCATTCAGAACGCCCCTCGGTGTCTTCTGCTACACGGTGATGCCGTTCGGTCTGAAGAATGCAGGTGCTACATACCAACGAGCGATGACTAAGATTTTCCAGAAACATCTCAGGAAAACGGTAGAATGCTACGTTGATGATTTGGTGGTAAAGAGCCGCAACAAAGAAGATCACATCAAGAACTTGAGAACGATGTTTGATCTTATGCGGAGTCATCAGTTGAAGATGAATCCCACAAAATCCTTCCTCGGAATGTCCAGCGGAAAATTCCTTGGATTCGTCGTCACCACTAAGGGTATACACATTGACCCAGACAAGGTAAAAGCGATAAATGAATTGCAACCCCCGAGGAATCTAAGGGAACTCCGAGGATTGCAAGGTCGTCTGGCTTATATCCGGAGGTTCATTTCAAATCTTTCTGGGAAGTGCCAACCATTTTCTAAGCTAAACAAGAAGGGCGTATCGTTTATTTGGGACGATGCTTGCCAGAAGGCATTCGAAGATATCAAGGCATATCTGATGAATCCCCCTGTTCTTGTTGCACCAAAATCAGGTAAACCGTTCTTGATTTACATCAAGGCGATGAACCATTCGATAAGTGCTTTATTAGCACAAGACGATGATAATGGTCATGAACAGGTAGTCTATTATCTAAGTCGGACCTTGATAGACGCCGAGTCTCGATACCCGATGATCGAGAAAGAATGTCTTGCATTGGTGTTTGCGGTACAGAAAATGCGACATTACTTAGTTGGCCAGATGATTTACGTCATCGCTAATGTTAATCCGGTACGGGTATTCATGACTCAACCGGGTTCGATGAATTGGCGGTTAGCAAAGTGGGCCCTTCTTTTGTCCCAGTATGATCTGCACTTCAAACAGCAGAAGTCGATCAAAGGACAAGCGATTTGTGATCTTTTGGCGGCAAGCCCGACAACAGATACAGTTGAGGTATATGATGATTTACCAGATAAAACCCATAAGGTTAATACCACATCACACCAACAAGTATGGCAGTTATACTTCGATGGTGCTTCGAGAGCAGTTAATAAGGCAGTAACCCCTGGATGTCCTAAAGTCACCTCCGGAGTTGGAGTGGTCTTAGTTTCCCCAGGGAAGCACGTGATGCCCCGAGCTTATTCGCTGACGAATCCATGTTCCAATAACGTAGCCGAGTACAACGCGCTCATCATTGGACTCAGTTTCGTCAAAGAGCTGGGGGTCGAGTATCTCGAAGCCTTTGGAGATTCTCAATTGATCGTTAACCAAGTTCGTGGAGAGTATGAGGTCAGGAACCCAGACCTGATTCCATACCACCAGGAGGCCGTCAGAATGGCAGATTCTTTTGAAGAATTCTATATCGAATATATCCCGCGTCTCCAGAACGCTTATGCGGATGCACTGGCAGCACTGGCAGTATCACTCGCGCAGCCGCCCGAAACTGAACTGCTAGTCACGGTGAGATCACACCAACTCTGCATACCCATATACGATATGGAGGTTGAAGAGGAGGATGATAGAAATGGAAAAGCCAAAGAGGTGAACTCAACCTAAATCGGGTCTGAGTCCCGAGATTGGCGTTTTCCCCTTATTGATTACGTCCAATACGGCATTTTACCAGAGGACGCAAAAGAAAAAGAATCTATTCGCCGAAGAGCTCTGCGGTTCTTTTACAATACCGAGACCCGTACGCTATATCGCCGGGGGTATGATGATTTGCTTCTCCGATGCCTTTCGAACGAAGAAGCAAAAGAAGTTCTTAAGGAAGCACATGAAGGAGAATGCGGTGCGCATCAGCCTGGTCCCAAGCTATATGATCGAATCAGAAGAATGGGATATTTCTGGCCAACAATGGTTCGTGACGATATCGAGTACGCCCGAGAATGTCATGCTTGTCAAGTGCATACAAATTATATGCACCAACCTCCGGAGCGATTACACACATCAACCACGTCTTGGCCATTCGAGACATGGGGTATGGATATTGTCGGTCCTATCTTTCCTCCTTCAGTTAAAGGTGATCGATTTATCCTCGCAATCACCGACTACTTTTCAAAGTGGGCTGAAGCCATTCCGCTTAAAGAAGTGAAGACGAACAACGTCATCAACTTCATCAAGCATCACGTCATATACCGACACGGCGTGCCGAGGCGGATCATTCATGACAACGGTCCACAATTCATAAGCAATACCTTCATCAGGTTTTGTGACAAATTCAAAATTCAGGACGTTTCGTCGACAGCTTATTACCCCGCTGCGAACGGATTAGCTGAGGCTTTCAATAAGACAATCATCAAGATTCTGTCAAAGCTTGTGAAGACCAATAAGCGAGATTGGGACGATAAACTCGACGAAGCGCTCTGGGCTTATCGCACCACAATACGCACTCCTACAAGAGCCACTCCATATTCTCTGGTGTACGGATGTGAAGCTGTACTACCGTTAGAGATTCAAATCCCCTCCCTTCGGATCGCTCTCGCAACGGAGATGACGACCGAAGAACATCATCAAAAACGTCTTGAGGAACTCGAAAGGCTGGACGAAAAGCGCTTGGAGGCCCAACAACACATCGAGTTCTACCAGGCTAGGATATCCAGGGCTTTTGACAAAAGAGTCCGCCAAAGAAGCTTCAAGGAAGGAGATCTGGTCCTCGCTGCTTGCCGACCAATAATCCTCACCTCCAAGAAGAAAGGTAAATTCGAACCTAAGTGGGAAGGACCGTTTGTAATAGACACAGTCTATTCGAACGGTGCTTATCACTTAATTTCTCTAGAGGGTGACAGGAAATTAATGCCAATAAATGGGAAGTTTTTGAAAAAGTACTATCCCTAGTACGTTCAAGACAACTCATTTATCGGGAAGTTCCTTGAAGAATATTACACTTAATATTCTAAAGGATAACCCAAGTTCAAACCACCAAAATCCCTCACTGATCAATTTCAGTTGACAGTGAGTTCACAAAAAAGGTCCAATCTCAATTCGGAGTCCCCTTTCGATAAACGAAGGAACTCTCTTTCTTTTCTCTTTGGTTCAACCCTTTCATGGTTATAACCGAAGCTGAAATTTCACTTCGATAAACGAGGAACTCTTCTTTCGATCAGATAACCAATCCTATAAAAGGTAAATTTATCTAGATCTTCCGGATTCTCGGAGTGGAGATCCCACTTCTAGTTTCCTTCTTGTACTGGAAATAGAATATAAAATTCTTCCTTTCTCGAAACAAGGAATAGAATATAAAATTCTTCCTTCCTTGTTCAGGGAATAGATTATAAAATTCTTCCTTCCCACACCAACTCTTTTTCCAAAATTTATAAAATTAAGATTCATCTTAGGTATTTTATCCCGAAACCTAAGCAGGGATAAGTCTGCGCCTAACACGCGCTGCCGGTTTAGTCTTTTTTCGATTGAAAAAGACACCAGAGTTCGATTCTGGGGTATTTTATCCTGAAACCTAAGTAAGGATAAGTCCGCACCTAACACGCGCGGCCGGTTAGTTCTTAACCGTTAAAAAGAACACCCGTCCGCATATTCAACATTGTGGCAGGTTGTTATTAATAACACCGAAATCCATGCCTCACACGCATGGGGAATTTTATCCTGAATCCTAAGAAAGGATACGTCGACGCCTAACACGCGTCGCCGGTTTGGTCTTTATCCGTAGAAAAAGATACCAGAGTCTGACTCTGGGGTCCTTTGTCCCAAAGCCTAAATAGGGATAAGCCAACGTCTAATACACGTTGCTGGGTAGCCTATTCCCATAACAATGGCAGAGTCTACACATTCGAAGTTGTAGCACAAAGTCTAAGGGAGTTCATTCCTTTAGCGCAACGTCACATGCGGAACGGATTAAAACAATCCGCATGTAAGCCCGACTCAAACGGTAGTCGGTAAGAGCACATCAAATCCGTTGAAGGCTGAGGATTTGCTAAAAATCCTAAGTCAACGTCTCATACACGTTGCTGTTTAGTCTTTTCACAGGAGAAAGACGAAGTCTACGTATTCAATGTCGTAGCACTAAAAGAGTTAACTCTTTTAGCTTAACGTCACGTGTGGAACGGATTTAGACAATCCGCACGCTAGCCCGACTCAAACGGTAGTCGGTAAAGGCTAATCAAATCCGTTAGAGGCTGGGGGTTGGCCAAAAATCCTAAAGCCAACAACTCACACGTGTCGCCGGGTAGCCTATTCCCGTAACAATGGCGAAGTCTATGTATTCGACATCATAGCACAAAGTCTCAGAGAATTCAATCTCTGAGCATAACGTTACATGCGAACGGATTTAAACAACTCGCATGCTAGCCCGACTCAAACGGTAGTCGGTAAAGGCTAACCAAATCCGTTGATGGCTGAGGGTTTGCCAAAAATCCTATGTGTATTGTGGTCAATCATTTCAAACGGAATGATGAATCATAATAAAGATAAAAAGGAAATTCACTAAAAGAGTCAAGAGTCAAAACACTCAGCAAACAAAATCACACATCAAGCCCGTGGCTAAAAATCTGCTGACTGAACTTAGACAGCTTATCATCATAAGCTTGGCTAAGCTCAGCTCTAATGGACTCCTCGGTAGCGGCAGAGGTCTTCGCAGCAGTCTCCTCTGTCTCAACCAGCTCCTGCTTTAAGGATGTCAGCTCGTCGGATAAAATAGTACAGGTCTGCTGATCCTGTCCTCTCGTCATCTGGAGAATACCCAAGGTCTCCTCTTTCTCGCGGAGTTCTCTTCTGAGCTGGTCTATCTGGGTCTCACAAGAGACGATGGAAGAGTCAAGCTCGGCAAGGGAAGATAATCTGGTAGCAAGGCCGGTCTCAACTCGAGCTACTCGATCTCGCCGCACCTGAACCTCAAGACTAGCAAGAACCTGAGTCTCGCGCAGTGACTGTAAACGGGTCTCCAGCTCAGCAGCGATAAATGACGAGACACCGGTATCTCGAAGCTCACGAAACATCTGGAGCTCATGCTCTAAGCAGTCAAGATCGTCAACTATGGCCTTCGCCAAGTCTGGATATCCTGCTTCCCTTATCAAGTTGATTCTGGAATTAAGGAGAGGTTTAAACTGGTGAAGGGAAAGTCCGCCGTGGAAGAGCTTGCCGATCATAGCATTCACAAAGGAGAAGAAGGAACGAACTTCTATGCAGATGATGACCTTGTCAGGATCGTCGTCAGATAACAACTCCTTCACTAAGACATGAAGACGAGAAGAACGCCCTACACAAAAAAGGGAGAAGTCCGTCAAAAGTCTTAATAAGAAAAAGGAATAACACTCTTCAATGAGTTAACTTATACCTTCTTCCCCTTGAGCCGCTGGGGGTAGTGGAGGTGTAACGGCTGTAGGTGCATCAACTGGTGTAGTTGGTCTCACAGCCGGCTCAACAGGGTCTTTCTCAACAAAAGCTCCTGCCAGATTCAAAACAGAATTCGCAGAGGCGTTACATTATAGTTGCATTAGTCAAGATTGGCTAGTCCTATAATTAACTCAGAAAGAAGCACATACCTTCAAAGGAACCATCCTCGGGATTTTCAGCGAAGGCGGGCTCAGAAAACATATCCCCAGGTAACTGGTCATCGATCTGAGGAGAGCTATATATGTAGCGCATCATAGGAGTGTCCGCAAACAAGCTTCCCTCGTCAAAGTCATCGATGGAGAAATCTGACATAAAAAGATATAAGTGCCAAAAAAGAGTGAAGAGACTACAACTAATGGAAATGAGTTACCTCTCACAGGTGCATCAGCCTCTTCATTTCCAGGATTCGCCTCCTGCAAATTATCTGAAGAAGCAAGAAGTAGAGGACAGTTAGAGAATACACAAATTCATTCGTGTATTATCTAAAGAAATACAGTGTCAGTGTTAGATGTACCTGGATTCACGGAATCGGGTCCTACATTGATCTCCTCTCTAATGTCAGCAACCCCTGTAGGCCTCTCTACATAAGGTAGTGGGTCAGACTCATCGGGAGATACGGGAATGGGATCGGGACTCATCTCATTCTCTCCACGCACTCCTATATAGAGATAGAAGAGCATGAGTCAATGTTCCGAATAACCAAGAGAATGGTTCACAGGATGGATATTACCTCCGTCACTGGCAGGATCATCGCTAGCCAGGTCCATATCAGAAGCTCGGGAAGCTGCACGCGGCTTACGGGCTAATCTCTTCCGCCTAGCAATGGGGATCGAAGGTCTCGCCTGGGGAGGAGGACGGAACTCTTCATCCTGATCAACTGTGGTCCCTGAAACATCAAACCATAGTCAGTTTCAATATTTCTGGAAGATAAAAGTAAAAGATGAATTGCAAACCTCGCTCGGAAAGGTCATCATAATCTTCGGGATCCCCGCCTGAAGCCTCGTCTGTGGAATGGAATGTCCTCTGGCCCTCTTCATCAATCCGGCGAGTCTTGTTCCGCGTCCTTTGTGCCCGAGCGTTCTCCCGAATCCTAAGGGAATCAAGCTGAGAAGCCTCCTCAGCCTCTATCTCCGCAATCAGCTTCACGGGGACAGTCTTGTTAGTTGCTAGTAACCACTTGCAGCTCAAGAAAGTGAGGTTCAACTGCCGATCAATACTCGGGAGACTGAACTTAGCACCAGTACAGCCAGTCACGGTCCACAACCATGCACGGAGACCGTCTACCAAACCACTATGGGTCCGAAACTGCTGACGAGGATTCCCGATGTAGAGCTGATCATAGCTAAACTGGCGAGCAAATCGGCAGGGTAGATATGGCTCTATGAAGCACTGATCCCTCACCCGAAAAGTCAGATAGCCAGGCCTGATGTTCACCAGCCAATTGAAGCAGCCAATGTCTAAGTGAGTCTAATACTCTCTTGGCCTCTCATCATCTATCAAGCACTCGCCGTACCGGCCGGAGAACTGCGGAAAACAAGTGGAGAATGCCCAACACTTGTGGACCTGCAGCTGCTGTCTGACATCAGAAAATCCTCGACCCTCCCACCTGCCATTCTCAAGCAACTGTAGCAGGGGAACGGAGTGATCTGTGGCGTTCGGCACCGACATCATATCCGAGCGGTGGAGGACGAACCAGGCCATCAGATAAGCGTACGGAAGCTCCACCTTAAGAGTAGGAATCTGACCTGGCAAATCGGTCTCCTTCCGTGTGAAGGCACTAGAAAGCTGTCGAAGTCCTCGGTGAATGTCAGCTACCATCACCGGAAGAAGTGAAAGCTCTTTCTTATAAGCAAGCTGAACGGCTGGGTAGAGCACCTCTAAAGGCAAGGCATCACCAGACTGATATGGAACCACACACTTCTTCAACCAAATAGCGAGATAACCAGCAAGAAGAGTCATCGGTCGAATCGGTGTGGTCGCATGCCATAAGAAAGATCTGAACCTGGTCTTCGCAGGGAAGCCACCCTCAGGACTGCTAATGGTGTAGGAGTGAGCATTAGTCTTCTTCAACAAACTGTTCACCTCTGATGGAGTAAGTGGGGCCAACTCACAAATAGCCTCGCCAGAACTGTTCTCCAGGTTCTTGAACAAATAGTTCGCAAACTGCTTCAGACTCACGGAGGCCTTGGTCCTTTTTACTAAAGGCTCAGACTGTGCCAAAGCAATGTGATAATGACAAGCGAGATCCCATAGAGTCTCATAGCGATCAGGCATGCGATCCTTCAACTGGCCCAATTCATGATTAGAGGGAAAGTACTCCTGGTATAGCATCTGTCCCATGGGCAAGCTAGAAATCCTGTGCATCTCGTGAAGAGCCAAGCCCAACTCCCCTTGCCGGGTCAAAAAAGTGTTCGAGTCTGGATTATATAGCTCGAACAAAGCACAGAAATGTCTCAAACTGACAGGCAAGCCATACATGGTGGCACGGACGGCTGTATACAAACCGCAAGCGTGTAACTCCTCACTCCATCGGCTCAAAACATACGTCGTCATGCGACTCCACCAAGACTTGTCCAAAGAATGGACCCAACCGTAAATCCTGTGACGAGTAGCAGGCATCTCCCGTCCTAGGGCAGCGAGGCGATTCCTCAAGGTCGAAGCAGTGGCGAGAAACTCGTTACGTGGTGGTGCATCTAGTCCCAACACTCCAGGATGCAATCCAGTGATATGACTCCTGCTCGAGCCAGGAGCTGCCTGATGAGTGACGTAACCGCAATGGACGCTCTCATGATCCTCAGTCAAACGCCACGACATCTCCCGTGTCACAGCCTGACGCCTGAGCTCAGTCAATGAGCGATGCCGAGGAATCTCCGGCAAGTATATGAAGCCACTACCGGTCTCATGGAGCCACTGCTCAGCATCAATGAATACGGCTTCTGGGTCATCGATAGAATCACCAAATAGGAAATCGCTCTTCCGAAGAGGCTGAGTAGAGCTGGCATCCTTCACAAAAGGCGCATCTGTGATCAGCTGACGAATAGCCCGATGACCACCTTCCCTCACCACTTGGGCAACCTCAGTCGACGTGCCCGAAGCAAACTGAGGAGTAGCTGGAATAGGGGAAGGATCGTCGGAGGTCGAGTAATATTCGCCACGACGCCCACAGACTGCGTGGGACGAGAATGATCCAGAAGGGTACCCCACTGCAAAATAGACAGTTAAACACTGGTTAGTCTCGATTATAAAAGGAAATTGAACTCATCTTACAAATAGTTAAGATAGAGTCATTGCCTTATAAAAGGTGAGACGATTTGGCCACATTGTGCAATCACAACACAGGGTATGTCAACAACATATCCCTGCCTTATAAAGCGCAATGTAGTGTCAAATCGCCCCCTTTAATTTTGAGATATGATTTTGACCAAGCAAAACATATCTTTGAAGCGTCGATCCTCACCAAGGAGAATCAAGGCTCTTCCCGATTGCCTCGCCAAGGAGAACAACGTGGGGTAAAATGGACCAATTTGCAAATTTTCAAGAAAAGAGGGGTTAATTTGCAAAATTCCCAAATATGCCAAAAGCGTCGATCCTCACCAAGGAGAATCAAGGCTCTTCCCGATTGCCTCACCAAGGAGAACAACGTGGGGGTAAAAAGGGACCAATTTGTAAATTTACAAGAAAATAGGGACTAATTTGTAAATTTCCAAATACTGCCAAAAATAGCTCACCAGCATAGGAGGGAGGCGCGCCATCAGCCAACATAGCAGGGGAACGACCTCTCGAAGAACGCGACATGACAAGCTGCAAAATAAATTAAAAGAGGTCAGATCTAGAAAAAAGATCACTTTTTTATCAGATCTACCCCCCTGAAAGATTAACTCGAGGCGTCATATCATAGTTTTAACCCCCACACACGATCCCACAAGTACATAAATTAAATTGAGCATGAAAAAGATCAAAATTATGGAGGATTTACCTGAAGAAAGGCTCACGATCCAATAAAGATGAGGTCTTTTAGGAAACTTTCACCACGCGCTCGAGGGACCTGAGAGGGATTTTAAAGAATGGCTTTTTGAGGGATTTTTCAGTCCAAGATCCAAAGGAACCCTAGATCTAGGACAAATATCAAGATTTGAAGACGAAAGAGTGCTCGAGGGAAGAGAAAAGGCAAAAAGAGGACAAAGGGGGGGGGGGGGGGGGGGG
>BQKN01054119.1:830-14513 GCA_022839385.1 Asparagus kiusianus | reverse complement strand
CGTCGAGCTGTATTGTGGGACCTATAGGCAATTTTATACGCCTACAGTGGCTAAGATGCTTGAAGATGCCATGGCCAAACAACAAGAGACCTTTCGGTTCGAAATGCAAATGGCTATGCAGAACATGAGAGAGATGCATGACCAACAGCTCCAAGCATTGAGGAATCAACAAGGCGAACCAAGTCGTCCCAACCAGAACAACCTGGAAGATGAGGACACAAATGAGGGTCACAATGCTAACAACCCTCCCATCAACCCAGGGGGTGGTAATGAAAATGCTAGCGAAGACACATGTGAAAGCCTGAAAATTAAAAATCTCAAGAGCAAGATCAACACATTGATCTCTGCTCAAGAGACGAAAAAGACGGGCATTCCTTGTCCATACCCGAGAGAGTGGGAATCAATCCCATATCCGGCAAAGTTTAGTCTAATTAACTTTACGCAGTTTAATGGGATGGGTTCACCTACTCAGCATTTGATTTATTTCAAATCGCACTTGGGAGTCATCTCTGGTAATGAGCCTCTGATGGTGCGGTCATTCGTCGGCACTCTTCGCGGAGCTGCCTTCGATTGGTATCGTCGCCTCAAGCCAGGAAGCATAAGCAGCTGGGACGACATGGAGACCAAGTTCCTCGCGAATTTCTTCGACGATGATACCGAGATCTCTATCGGATCGCTGCTCGATGAGAAGCAAAAAGACGGGGAGTTGGTCGACACCTTCGTCAAGAGGTTCCGGAACAAGGCGATGAATTGCCGGGACCCGATCACTGAGGAATTCATCCTCCAGACCTGCCACAACAACCTTTCACTGGACGTGTTGGAAGCAATGGGCACAGCACCATCCAAGACTTGGAAGGATTTGAAGGTTCGAGGAGAGCAAGCGGAGCGATTCCTCAGAAGAAAGAAGGCGGAGAGAGGCCAACCGGCAACGAATCCTCCAAAGCAGAACTTCAACCAGAAAGGGAAAGGTAAAGCTCATGTTAATGCTGTTGATGCTAACCAGACATTTCAATTGCAACCTCAGCAACAACAGCCGCAGCAAAGAGCGTCACAACAGTCGCAGCCGCATTGGCAGCAAAGGTCTCAGAAGCAAAAGTCTTCAGAGCCGAGGTTTCCCAAAGTCTACTCCTTCAAAGATGATGAAGTTCCCGGCATCTTCAAATATCTGTTGGAGAACAACAAAATCCAGTTGCCGGCAATCGTGGATCATGAAGGAGCCACGAAGGTGACGGACCCGAAGTACTGCGCGTACCACAGAGCGGTCCACCACCCAACAAAGTCTTGCTACCACCTCAAGGACAAGATCCAGACGTTGATCGACGTAGGGGTCATAACTCCAAAACCGGCCAAGAATGTAGGAGCAAATGCGGTGTCGATCAGTTTTGGATCAGTACCTACAGATTGGTTCGAGCCAAAACGCGTTACCAAAGTCGGGATGAAGACAGTGAATGACGACCCGCACGGACAACGTCAAAAGGGACTTGTGCCTCACATAGCCCCAAACGGTGAAATTCTCTGGGTGCACCCCGACCTGATTGAAGATGAACAATGGGCCGGATCGTCATCCAAGAAGAAGTCCAAAGGGAAAGGCAAGTCTTGTTACAGAGTTTCTGCCATCCCAGGAGAAGATGACGAAAGAATCCCCGCTTTCCCACTTTTCGACGAGGAGCAGGAAGTCTTTGCGACCCGGAGTGGAAATGAATACCACTTCAAATATCCATCCCCTGGCGATCAATTTGCTGAGTAGGGGTTGACAAAACGAGGACCAGCCAAGACTCTCACAGAGCTGGGGGTGGTTACGGTTCCTAAACCGGTTGAAGATGCCCGACGACAGACGGTTGACAAACAGAAAGAAAAGAGGCCCGAGGAGGTTCAGAATCCGAAGCAGTCTCGTTTCAGTCGTCCGATTGGAAAGGACAAACCGGAGAGTTCAAAAAATCCGCGCGTCTTCGACATCATGGCTCAGCTGGCCAATATTCCAGCACGGATAACGCTGTACGAGCTACTACGGTTGTCCAAGGAAACTAGAGAAGCCTTACAAGAGGCCTTGGCCGATTCAGAGGCGTTCCTCACCAGGATCAAGCCAGCACCTGAGGAGCTAGAATTGTTAGCCCAACAGTGTAACGTGGCAGCTAAGAACCTTCCCTGCATCACCTTCACCAAAGAGGACATGCAGACGAAGAATTCAAATCATGATCGGCCCCTATACTTCGTCGGGTACATTGGCTCCAGTGAAGTCAACCGAATCCAAGTGGATCCGGGTTCCACTGTGAGTATTATGCCACTTCGACTAATGCACAGCCTTGGCATTCCAGTCAGCAAGTTGACGTCTACAGGCACAGTCATCTACGGATTCAACACCAGCGGGTCAAGACCTTTGGGTAAAATCCGGATAAAGTGCCAAATGGGTGATTTAAAGACGGAGGTCACGTGCTACGTGATTGATGCTGAGACATCCTATAACTTACTATTGGGTCGGCCTTGGATCCATAGTAATGTTATAGTTCCCTCCACTCTACATCAGTGTTTGAAATATGTCGACACTGATGGAAGAGTTAGGACGGTGGTCGCGGATAAGCAACCATTCAAAGGGTATGAGAATTACTTCACAGATTCTCTCCTTTATGGTAACGAATCCGACACGGAACCATCGATCCAAGGCACGGACAGCGGAGAAGAAGCTGATTCCGAAGCCGGATTCGATTACAATGGTGGTTTTGTTTTGAATGACATTGTACCATTTGTAATCAATCTCGATGACGAACAGTCGTCAGACGGCGGTTGTAACTGGCAACTTGCCGATATTGAAATAAATCCTGGTTTAGAGTACTCCTTGTCTCTTGATGATGTGATAGAAGGATTATACAATAATCCCGATTTATGTATGCCACTCCGATCATCTTATGTAACGAAGAAACGCCTCCAGCATTCCTTCGGAACAACTCAGATTATTCCTGCCAAAACAGGAGGACAAAAAGAAGTGATCTACGGTAAAAGAGAAATTCTTCCGTTACCGGATCATTTCCTAAGAGAAGATGAAGACGATGACAAATCTGGCCTGCACTTATCAAAGTATAGTCCGGAAGCGCGTACGCTCATGGAAAAACAAGGGTATGACTTTACACTCGGAGAAGGTTTATACTTCGACCGAGGTTCCCGTGTCCCAGTCAAAATGGCATATGTCCCAAAAGGGAAACCGGATAATTATTACCGTCACAAGAGAGGCTTAGGCTACATTTCATCAGATGACGAATGTGGCTGGCAAATCATCGATCAAATTGCTAACAAAGCTAAGGATGGGTACTTGCCAGATTCTTCAGCAGAGGATTCCGATACAAGTTTGGGAGAAATGTTCAAGACCTTAATGTCGAACATGACTACAGCTGATCCATCTACGATGGAGGACGACGATCAAATGCAAACGTGGGAGGACCCATGGGTTCATCACCTGAACATGCAATATGGTGATAGGTTCGAGCAAAGAGAGCCACCCACCGAAGACGAAGTAGTCCAGATCAATATGGGTGATGAAGCCAATCCAAAGCACATATTCATCAGCGGTAGTCTTCCCCCAGATGAAAAGGAAGAGTTAATTACCTTGATCAGAGAGTACATTGATGTCTTCGCCTGGAACTATGAAGACATGCCAGGACTTGACCCCAATGTGGCAATGCACCACCTCGACATCAAGCCGGATGCCAAACCTGTCAAGCAACAGCAAAGACGGTTTCGTCCACAGATCATGGAAGCCATCGAGGCTGAGGTTAAGAAGTTGATCGACTCAGGATTCATCCGAGAGGAACAACATCCAGACTGGTTAGCCAACATCGTTCCTGTCATGAAGAAGAATGGTAAGATCAGGATTTGCATCGACTTCAGGAATTTGAATGAAGCATGTCCAAAAGATGATTTTCCTCTCCCGATCACGGATGTCATTATCGACAATACATGCGGGTTCGAAAGAATGTCCTTCATGGACGGCTTTTCGGGGTATAATCAAATCAAGATGCACCCGGATGACGAAAAGCATACAGCATTCAGAACACCCCTCGGTGTCTTCTGCTACACGGTGATGCCGTTCGGTCTGAAGAATGCAGGTGCTACATACCAACGAGCGATGACTAAGATTTTCCAGAAACATCTCAGGAAAACGGTGGAATGCTACGTTGATGATTTGGTGGTAAAGAGCCGCAACAAAGAAGATCACATCAAGGACTTGAGAACGATGTTTGATCTTATGCGGAGTCATCAGTTGAAGATGAATCCCACAAAATCCTTCCTCGGAATGTCCAGCGGAAAATTCCTTGGATTCGTCGTCACCACTAAGGGTATACACATTGACCCAGACAAGGTAAAAGCGATAAATGAATTGCAACCCCCGAGGAATCTAAGGGAACTCCGAGGATTGCAAGGTCGTCTGGCTTATATCCGAAGGTTCATTTCAAATTTTTCTGGGAAGTGCCAACCATTTTCTAAGCTAAACAAGAAGGGCGTATCGTTTATTTGGGACGATGCTTGCCAGAAGGCATTCGAAGATATCAAGGCATATCTGATGAATCCCCCTGTTCATGTTGCACCAAAATCAGGTAAACCGTTCTTGATTTACATCAAGGCGATGAACCATTCGATAAGTGCTTTATTAGCACAAGACGATGATAATGGTCATGAACAGGCAGTCTATTATCTAAGTCGGACCTTGATAGGCGCCGAGTCTCGATACCCGATGATCGAGAAAGAATGTCTCGCATTGGTGTTTGCGGTACAGAAAATGCGACATTACTTAGTTGGCCAGACGATTTACGTTATCGCTAATGTTAATCCGGTACGGGTATTCATGACTCAACCGGGTTCGATGAATTGGCGGTTAGCAAAGTGGGCCTTTCTTTTGTCCCAGTATGATCTGCACTTCAAACAGCAGAAGTCGGTCAAAGGACAAGCGATTTGTGATCTTTTGGCGGCAAGCCCGACAACAGATACAGTTGAGGTATATGATGATTTACCAGATGAAACCCACGAGGTTAATACCACATCACACCAACAAGTATGGCAGTTATACTTCGATGGTGCTTCGAGAGCAGTTAATAAGGCAATAACCCCTGGATGTCCTAAAGTCACCTCCGGCGTTGGAGTGGTCTTAGTTTCCCCAGGGAAGCACGTGATGCCCCCGAGCTTATTCGCTGACGAATCCATATTCCAATAACGTAGCCGAGTACAACGCGCTCATCATTGGACTCAGTTTCGCCAAAGAGCTGGGGGTCGAGTATCTCGAAGCCTTTGGAGATTCTCAATTGATCGTTAACCAAGTTCGTGGAGAGTATGAAGTCAGGAACCCAGACCTGATTCCATACCACCAGGAGGCCGTCAGAATGGCAGATTCTTTTGAAGAATTCTATATTGAATACATCCCTCGTCTCCAGAACGTTTATGCGGATGCACTGGCAGCACTAGCAGTATCACTCGCGCAACCGCCCGAAACTGAACTGCTAGTCACAGTAAGATCACACCAACTCTGCATACCCATATACGATATGGAGGTTGAAGAGGAGGATGATAAAAACGAGAACGCCAAAGAGGTGAACTCAACCCAAATCGGGTCCGAGTCCTGAGATTGGTATTTTCCCATCATCGATTACGTCCAATACGGTATTTTGCCGGAGGACGTAAAGGAAAAAGAATCTATTCGCCGAAGAGCACCACAGTTCTTTTACAATACCGAGACCCGTACGCTATATCGCAGGGGGTATGATGATTTGCTTCTCCGATGCCTTTCGAACGAGGAAGCAAAAGAAGTTCTTAAGGAAGCACATGAAGGAGAATGCGGTGCGCATCAGCCTGGTCCCAAGTTGTATGATCGAATCAGAAGAATGGGATATTTCTGGCCGACAATGGTTCATGACGCGATCGAGTACGCCCGAGAATATCACGCTTGCCAAGTGCATGCAAATTATATGCACCAACCTCCGGAGCGATTACACACATCAACCACGTCTTGGCCATTCGAGACATGGGGTATGGATATTGTCGGTCCTATCTTTCCTCCTTCAGTTAAAGGTGATCGATTTATCCTCGCAATCACCGACTACTTTTCAAAGTGGGCTGAAGCCATTCCGCTTAAAGAAGTGAAGACGAACAACGTCATCAACTTCATCAAGCATTACGTCATATACCGACACGGCGTGCCGAGGCGGATCATTCATGACAACGGTCCGCAATTCATAAGCAACGCCTTCATCAGGTTCTGTGACAAGTTTAAGATTCAAGATTTCGTCAACAGCTTATTATCCTGCTGCGAATGGATTAGCTGAGGCTTTCAACAAGACGATCATCAAGATCCTGTCAAAGCTTGTGAAGACCAATAAGCGAGATTGGGACGATAAACTCGGCGAAGCGCTCTGGGCTTATCGCACCACAATACGCACTCCTACAAGAGCCACTCCATATTCTCTGGTGTACGGATGTGAAGCTGTACTACCGTTAGAGATTCAAATCCCCTCCCTTCGGATCGCTCTCGTAACGGAGATGACGACCGAAGAACATCATCAAAAACGTCTTGAGGAACTCGAAAGGCTGGACGAAAAGCGCTTGGAGGCCCAACAACACATCGAGTTCTACCAGGCTAGGATATCCAGGGCTTTTGACAAAAGAGTCCGCCAAAGAAGCTTCAAGGAAGGAGATCTGGTCCTCGCTGCTCGCCGACCAATAATCCTCACCTCCAAGAAGAAAGGTAAATTCGAACCTAAGTGGGAAGGACCGTTTGTAATAGACACAGTCTATTCGAACGGCGCTTATCGCTTAATTTCTCTAGAGGGTGATAGGCAATTAATGCCAATAAATGGAAAGTTTTTGAAAAAGTACTATCCCTAGTACGTTCAGGACAACTCATTTATCGGGAAGTTCCTTGAAGAATATTACACTTAATATTCTAAAGGATAACCCAAGTTCAAACCACCAAAATCCCTCACTGATCAATTTCAGTTGACAGTGAGTTCACCAAAAAGGTCCAATCTCAATTCGGAGTCTCCTTTCGATAAACGAAGGAACTCTCTTTCTTTTCTCTTTGGTTCAACTCTTTCATGGTTATAACCGAAGCTGAAATTTCACTTCGATAAACGAGAAACTCTTCTTTCGATCAGATAACCAATCCTATAAAAGGTAAGTTTATCTAGATCTTCCGGATTCTCGGAGTGGAGATCCCACTTCTAGTTTCCTTCTTGCACTGGAAATAGAATATAAAATTCTTCCTTTCCAGAAACAAGGAATAGAATATAAAATTCTTTCTTCCTTGTTCAGGGAATAGATTATAAAATTCTTCCTTCCCACACCAACTCTTTTTCCAAAATTTATAAAATTAAGATTCATCTTAGGTATTTTATCCCGAAACCTAAGTAGGGATAAGTCTGCGCCTAACACGCGCTGTCGGATTAGTCTTTTTTTCGATTGAAAAAGACACCAGAGTTCGATTCTGGGGTATTTTATCCCGAAACCTAAGCAGGGATAAGTCTGCGCCTAACACGCGCTGCCGGATTAGTCTTTTTCCGATTGAAAAAGACACCAGAGTTCGATTCTGGGGTATTTTATCCTGAAACCTAAGTAAGGATAAGTCCACACCTAACACGCGCGGCCGGTTAGTTCTTAACCGTTAAAAAGAACACTCGTCCGCATATTCAACATTGTGGCAGGTTGTTATTAATAACACCGAAATCCATGCCTCACACGCATGGGGAGTTTTATCCTGAATCCTAAGAAAGGATACGTCGACGCCTAACACGCGTCGCCGGGTGGTCTTTATCCGTAGAAAAAGATACCAGAGTCTGACTCTGGGGTCCTTTGTCCCAAAGCCTAAATAGGGATAAGCCAACGTCTAATACACGTTGCTGGGTAGCCTATTCCCATAACAATGGCAGAGTCTACACATTCGAAGTTGTAGCACGAAGTCTAAGGGAGTTCATTCCTTTAGCGCAACGTCACATGCGAAACGGATTAAAACAATCCGCATGTAAGCCCGACTCAAACGGTAGTCGGTAAGAGCACATCAAATCCGTTGAAGGCTGAGGATTTGCCAAAAATCCTAAGTCAACGTCTCATACACGTTGCTGTTTAGTCTTTTTACAGGAGAAAGACGAAGTCTACGTATTCAATGTCGTAGCACTAAAAGAGTTAACTCTTTTAGCTTAACGTCACGTGTGGAACGGATTTAGACAATCCGCACGCTAGCCCGACTCAAACGGTAGTCGGTAAAGGCTAATCAAATCCGTTAGAGGCTGGGGGTTGGCCAAAAATCCTAAAGCCAACACCTCACACGTGTCGCCGGGTAGCCTATTCCCGTAACAATGACGAAGTCTATGTATTCGACATCATAGCACAAAGTCTCAGAGAATTCAATCTCTGAGCATAACGTTACATGCGAACGGATTTAAACAACTCGCATGCTAGCCCGACTCAAACGGTAGTCGGTAAAGGCTAACCAAATCCGTTGATGGCTGAGGGTTTGCCAAAAATCCTATGTGTATTGTGGTCAATCATTTCAAACGGAATGACGAATCATAATAAAGATAAAAAGGAAATTCACTAAAAGAGTCAAGAGTCAAAACACTCAGCAAACAAAATCACACATCAAGCTCGTGGCTAAAAATCTGCTGACTGAACTTAGACAGCTTATCATCATAAGCTTGGCTAAGCTCAGCTCTAATGGACTCCTCGGTAGCGGCAGAGGTCTTCGCAGCAGTCTCCTCTGTCTCAACCAGCTCCTGCTTTAAGGATGTCAGCTCGTCAGATAAAGCAGTGCAGGTCTGCTGATCCTGTCCTCTCGTCATCTGGAGAATACCCAAGGTCTTCTCTTTCTCGCGGAGTTCTCTTCTGAGCTGGTCTATCTGGGTCTCACAAGAGACGATGGAAGAGTCAAGCTCGGCAAGGGAAGATAATCTGGTAGCAAGGCCGGTCTCAACTCGAGCTACTCGATCTCGCCGCACCTACACCTCAAGACTAGTAAGAACCTGAGTCTCGCGCAGTGACTGTAAATGGGTCTCCAGCTCAGCTGTGATAAATGAAGAGACACCGGTATCTCGAAGCTCACGAAACATCTGGAGCTCATGCTCTAAGCAGTCAAGATCGTCAACTATGGCCTTCGCCAAGTCTGGATATCCTGCTTCCCTTATCAAGTTGATTCTGGAATTAAGGAGAGGTTTAAACTGGTGAAGGGAAAGTCCGTCGTGGAAGAGCTTGCCGATCATAGCATTCACAAAAGAGAAAAAGGAACGAACTTCTATGCAGATGACGACCTTGTCAGGATCGTCGTCAGATAATAACTCCTTCACTAAGACATGAAGACGAGAAGAACGCCCTACACAAAAAAGGGAAAAGTCCGTCAAAAGTCTTAATAAGAAAAAGGAATAACACTCTTCAATGAGTTAACTTATACTTTCTTCCCCTTGAGCCGCTGGGGGTAGTGGAGGTGTAACGGCTGTAGGTGCATCAACTGGTGTAGTTGGTCTCACAGCCGGCTCAACAGGGTCTTTCTCAACAAAAGCTCCTGCCAGATTCAAAACAGAATTCGCAGAGGCGTTACATTATAGTTGCATTAGTCAAGATTGGCTAGTCCTATAATTTAACTCAGAAAGAAGCACATACCTTCAAAGGAACCATCCTCGGGATTTTCAGCGAAGGCGGGCTCAGAAAACATATCCCCAGGTAACTGGTCATCGATCTGAGGAGAGCTATATATGTAGCGCATCATAGGAGTGTCCGCAAACAAGCTTCCCTCGTCAAAGTCATCGATGGAGAAATCTGACATAAAAAGATATAAGTGCCAAAGAAGAGTGAAGAGACTACAACTAATGGAAATGAGTTACCTCTCACAGGTGCATCAGCCTCTTCATTTCCAGGATTCGCCTCCTGCAAATTATCTGAAGAAGCAAGAAGTAGAGGACAGTTAGAGAATACACAAATTCATTCGTGTATTATCTAAAGAAATACAGTGTCAGTGTTAGATGTACCTGGATTCACGGAATCGGGTCCTACATTGATCTCCTCTCTAATGTCAGCAACCCCTGTAGGCCTCTCTACATGAGGTAGTGGGTCAGACTCATCGGGAGATACGGGAATGGGATCGGGACTCATCTCATTCTCTCCACGCACTCCTATATAGAGATAGAAGAGCATGAGTCAATGTTCCGAATAACCAAGAGAATGGTTCACAGGATGGATATTACCTCCGTCACTGGCAGGATCATCGCCAGCCAGGTCCATATCAGAAGCTCGGGAAGCTGCACGCGGCTTATGGGCTAATCTCTTCCGCCTAGCAATGGGGATCGAAGGTCTCGCCTGGGGAGGAGGACGGAACTCTTCATCCTGATCAACTGTGGTCCCTGAAACATCAAACCATAGTCAGTTTCAATACTTCTGGAAGATAGAAGTAAAAAATGAATTGCAAACCTCGCTCGGAAAAGTCATCATAATCTTCGGGATCCCCGCCTGAAGCCTCGTCTGTGGAATGGAATGTCCTCTGGCCCTCTTCATCAATCCGGCGAGTCTTGTTCTGCGTCCTTTGTGCCCGAGCGTTCTCCCGAATCCTAAGGGAATCAAGCTGAGAAGCCTCCTCAGCCTCTATCTCTGCAATCGGCTTCACGGGGACAGTCTTGTTAGCTGCTAGTAACCACTTGCAGCTCAAGAAAGTGAGGTTCAACTACCGATCAATACTCGGGAGACTGAACTTAGCACCAGTACAGCCAGTCACGGTCCACAACCATGCACGGAGACCGTCTACCAAACCACTATGGGTCCGAAACTGCTGACGAGGATTCCCGATGTAGAGCTGATCATAGCCAAACTGGCGAGCAAATCGGCAGGGTAGATATGGCTCTATGAAGCACTGATCCCTCACCCGAAAAGTCAGATAGCCAGGCCTGATGTTCACCAGCCAATTGAAGCAGCCAATATCTAAGCGAGTCCGATACTCTCTTGGCCTCTCATCATCTATCAAGCACTCGCCGTACCGGCCGGAGAACTGCGGAAAACAAGTGGAGAATGCCCAACACTTGTGGACCTGCAGCTGCTGTCTGACATCAGAAAATCCTCGACCCTCCCACCTGCCATTCTCAAGCAACTGTAGCAGGGGAACGGAGTGATCTGTGGCGTTCGGCACCAACATCATATCCGAGCGGTGGAGGACGAACCAGGCCATCAGATAAGCGTACGGAAGCTCCACCTTAAGAGTGGGAATCTGACCTGGCAAGTCGGTCTCCTTCCGTGTGAAGGCACTAGAAAGCTGTCGAAGTCCTCGGTGAATGTTAGCTACCATCACCGGAAGAAGTGAAAGCTTTTTCTTATAAGCAAGCTGAACGGCTGGGTAGAGCACCTCTAAAGGCAAGGCATCACCAGACTGATATGGAACCACACACTTCTTCAACCAAATAGCGAGATAACCAGCAAGAAGAGTCATCGGTCGAATCGGTGTGGTCGCATGCCATAAGAAAGATCTGAACCTGGTCTTCGCAGGGAAGCCACCCTCAGGACTGCTAATGGTGTAGGAGTGAGCATCAGTCTTCTTCAACAAACTGTTCACCTCTGATGGAGTAAGTGGGGCCAACTCACAAATAGCCTCGTCAGAACTGTTCTCCAGGTTCTTGAACAAATAGTTCGCAAACTGCTTCAGACTCACGGAGGCCTTGGTCCTTTTTGCTAAAGGCTCAGACTGTGCCAAAGCAATGTGATAATGACAAGCGAGATCCCATAGAGTCTCATAGCGATCAGGCATGCGATCCTTCAACTGGCCCAATTCATGATTAGAGGGAAAGTACTCCTGGTATAGCATCTGTCCCATGGGCAAGCCAGAAATCCTGTGCATCTCGTGAAGAGCCAAGCCCAACTCCCCCTGCCGGGTCAAAAAAGTGTTCGAGTCTGGATTATATAGCTCGAACAAAGCACAGAAATGTCTCAAACTGACAGGCAAGCCATACATGGTGGCACGGACGGCTGTATACAAACCGCAAGCGTGCAACTCCTCACTCCATCGGCTCAAAACATACGTCGTCATGCGACTCCACCAAGACTTGTCCAGAGAATGGACCCAACCGTAAATCCTGTGACGAGTAGCAGGCATCTCCCGTCCTAGGGCAGCGAGGCGATTCCTCAAGGTCGAAGCAGTGGCGAGAAACTCGTTACGTGGTGGTGCATCTAGTCCCAACACTCTAGGATGCAATCCAGTGATATGACTCCTGCTCGAGCCAGGAGCTGCCTGATGAGTGACGTAACCACAATGGACGCTCTCATGATCCTCAGTCAAACGCCACGACATCTCCCGTGTCACAGCCTGACGCCTGAGCTCAGTCAATGAGCGATGCCGAGGAATCTCCGGCAAGTATATGAAGCCACTGCCGGTCTTATGGAGCCACTGCTCAGCATCAATGAATACGGCTTCTGGGTCATCGATAGAATCACCAAATAGGAAATCGCTCTTCCGAAGAGGCTGAGTAGAGCTGGCATCCTTCACAAAAGGCGCATCTGTGATCAGCTGACGAATAGCCCGATGACCACCTTCCCTCACCACTTGGGCAACCTCAGTCGACGTGCCCAAAGCAAACTGAGGAGTAGCTGGAATAGGGGAAGGATCGTCGGAGGTCGAGTAATACTCGCCACGACGCCCACAGACTGCGTGGGACGAGAATGATCCAGAAGGGTACCCCACTGCAAAATAGACAGTTAAACACTGGTTAGTCTCGATTATAAAATGAAATTAAACTCATCTTACAAATAGTTAAGATAGAGTCATTGCCTTATAAAGGGTGAGACGATTTGGCCATATTGTGCAATCACAACACAGGGTATGTCAACAACATATCCCTGCCTTATAAAGCGCAATGTAGCGTCAAATCGCCCCCTTTAATTTTGAGATATGGTTTTGACCAAGCAAAACATATCTTTGAAGCGTCGATCCTCACCAAGGAGAATCAAGGCTCTTCCCGATTGCCTCGCCAAGGAGAACAACGTGGGGTAAAATGGACCAATTTGCAAATTTTCAAGAAAAGAGGGGTTAATTTGCAAAATTCCCAAATATGCCAAAAGCGTCGATCCTCACCAAGGAGAATCAAGGCTCTTCCCGATTGCCTCACCAAGGAGAATAACGTGGGGTAAAAAGGGACCAATTTGTAAATTTACAAGAAAATAGGGACTATTTTGTAAATTTCCAAATACTGCCAAAAATAGATCACCAGCATAGGAGGGAGGCGCGCCATCAGCCAACATAGCAGGGGAATGATCTCTCGAAGAACGCGACATGACAAGCTGCAAAATAAATTAAAAGAGGTCAGATCTAGAAAAAAGATCACCTTTTTATCAGATCTACCCCCCTGAAAGATTAACTCGAGGCGTCATATCATAGTTTTAACCCCCACACACGATCCCACAAGTACATAAATTAAATTGAGCATGAAAATGATCAAAATTGTGGAGGATTTACCTGAAGAAAGGCTCAAGATCCAATAAAGATGAGGTCTTTTAGGAAACTTTCACCACACGCTCGAGGGGCCTGAGAGGGATTTTAAAGAATGGCTTTTTGAGGGATTTTTCAGTCCAAGATCCAAAGGAACCCTAGATCTAGGACAAATATCAAGAATTAAAGACGAAAGAGTGCTCAAGGGAAGAGAAAAGGCAAAAAGAGGACAAAGGGGGGGGGGGGGGGGGGGGGCC
>BQKN01054118.1:0-14035 GCA_022839385.1 Asparagus kiusianus | reverse complement strand
GAAAGAGATAAGGATTTGAAATTATCTTAGAGATGAAACCAAGAAAATTGCACACTTTTCCTTCCTCCAATTTGAATTGTGCCAATGTGCTATCCAAATTAAGATCTCAAGTCGCAAGGGCTCTTTAGGGCATAGTAATTTTGAAGAAAATAAGGAATTGTGGTGTTTTGTACTATTATCTAAATAGCAAATAACCCCCTCATTTATACATACATAGCAATGAGGAGGGTGTATTTTTGTCATTATAAAAAATATATAATGGCATCAACGTTTTTTAACAGAAAACACTGTAGATCATTTAAATGCAATGTTTTATAAATGAGTGAAAAAAAGCCAAATAATAGGTAATTTTAGTTCAATTTACTCCCAAATAGAATATCCTTTTGGTTTGTTGCGACCACAATTTAGGATGCAAAAAAATACGCTCTCACTTGGAAAAAGTGCTAAAGAAATTTACAGATAATTGAAAAAAGCTCTAGAAAATCTAAAAAAACATTTATTATTTGATATGATATTCCTCCACATTCTATGTCAATAATATCATGCATGTATAGCGTGTGCTACGAAACAAATATATCTAGGGGTGTCCATCTGGGTCGGCCTGGGCCGGGCGAAATCGGAACACGGACCTAGGCCCGGTTGGCTCGGACCGGGCTCGAACTGGTTTTTTTTTGTTTTCAAATCTTTTTATCTCTTTAAATTTTCAATAATACATAAAAAAATATACAAAATTTTAATAAAACAATAATATTATTAATCACTTGAAATTACATAAATTACAAATACAAAAAACTTTAAAAATAATAGATGATAAAAATAATTTCTTTATTAATAATCAACAAATCCTTTACAAGTATAAATTTATTTCGGAATTCGTCGCATCACAATAGATGAGTACATCCCAACTAAGTTGACACCTACTCACCTATATCACTATCATTTGTAATTGTTTCTAAAATAATTCACTACAAATTTTTAGTTAAGAAATAAAAATTATAATTTGATGTATATTGTTTACTCTTTATATCTATTTGCTAGTCACAACTCTTAAAATTTATCTTTAGTAACAACAATCCGATCGATGCCTTGCGTTCTTTTCTCGTACCTCCACCAATTTTGTAAGCACATCACTGCCTGTACAATATACGGATCTAACAATGTCCTGTGGTCGTCGATCAAACGTCATGCTGTGCTGAAAGCGGATTCCGAAGCTACGGTCGAAACCTACACTGTTAGTAAGTCACGAACCATGATGAAAAGTATAGGATATGAAACTGTTTCATATACTTTCCACCATTGCAAAATATCTAAATTATTATTTAACATTTAACTAAAGAAGCCGTTAAATATTGATCAATTTCAGTAACCTCCAATGATGATCCAAGTCCAGATCCATAAATTAGCTCAGCTACCATTGCATATCTATCAAAACTTACTCTTTTACCACGATTGAGCTTGAAGAAGTCGAACATGTAAACTGCTGTGTAGCTACACCATATTTAGCTGCATACTCATCATATAAGCTTTGAAAAAATAATTTCTAATAGTATTATGATGAGTAGTAGCAATAATGGTGCTACCATCATTAGTGTCTATTATCTGTCTACCATACAAGAAATGTAACAAACTTCGAATGTCAATATCCTTCAATTGCGGATCAATAAGAACCCCCAAACAAAAAATAATAGGAATAGGCCTAAAATACTTATTAAATATACTTTCTATTTGAAAAATCATACTTCCAAAATAATCAGCCATACGATATTTATTAAAAATTTTGAATATTTAAAATTTGTAAAGAAGCAAAAGTAATGGTTGGAGAATAACAGCCAGATAATAAAATTATAGCATCATAAAAACTTATAGCATCTCTTTTAAGGGCTTATTAGATTAGAAAGATAGTTTAGAGGGTTTATAGAAATGTACAGGACAGTGTAGGGGCTCATTAGGCTTTGAGCTCCCATAAAGAAGGTTTATTATCGACAGGGCTAAGGAACCCAAGCAATTAGCTGTCGTTGTTTCCAAGCGGAAATAGACTTGTGCTCTCCGCGTTTGTTTATTTTTATTTATTTATTTTTTATTCCCGTGATATATGATCCGATAGATTTTTTTTTTCTTCCAGTTTGATCCTTTCAACGCGCTCCCTGCGCTGCTGGTATAAAATCCGCAACCAACCATTTCCCCTTCTCCTGCCTTTATCCCCACCATCATTTATTATTATTTTCCCAATTCATTCCAGTGCATCTCCAGCCATCAAAACTATAGAAAGTATCAGGAGGGGGAAGGACCCAGAGCAAACAGGGAACCTATATTTTGGGGCTCTTATTAATAATATACAGGAGAGCCAAATCCAAACGGCTATAATTAGTCCGTCGCCTTATAAAATTAGAGAATCCCCAGTTGCTTTTTAGCCTCCCCAAAATAACAAAATATCCCCAACGGAAAAATTAATTAGTTGGGGTGGTGGGAAAATAATCGAAGGAGAAGATTTCTTCACCTGCGGCGTCTCTCTCTGCCGGCGACTGACTGACCGTCCAATCTCCGCTTTCTATTGAAATCAGCGGAGACGAGGGGGGAGGAAAAGGTAATAAAAAAAAAGGAGGGGGCTTTTTATGAATTTGAGATGCCGGAGGGAGGCGGATACTACACTTCCAAGAAGTCCGACGACATCTGCGACGATGTATGCGGCCCGGTAATCTTCTTCCCCGCCTCGTAGATCTGTATTTTCAATTTCAATTTCGGATTTTATGATTTGGGATCTGGAAAAAAAAAAACCTAAATTTGAAATTGCCCTAACGATCGCCTACTAATAATTGGTCGAATTTCAACAGAGCAGCAGAGCGGCTCTGACCATGTCGAGGCTTCGGTGCGCGCTTCGCGGTTTCGATCTCAAAGCTCTGCTTCTTCTGTTGGTGGGAGTCCCAATATTCATCTTGTTCATTTACCTCCATGGCCAAAAGATCACTTACTTCCTCCGTCCTCTCTGGGAATCTCCCCCAAAACCCTTCAATCACGTCCCTCATTATTACAATGATAACATCACCATCCCCAGTCTCTGTGGCCTCCACGGCTGGCGTGCCCGCGAAACCCCGAGACGGGTATTCGATGCCGTCCTCTTCAGCAATGAGCTTGATATCCTTTCCATCCGCTGGCACGAGCTCCACCCTTACGTCTCTGAGTTTGTACTCTTGGAGTCAAATTCTACCTTTACTGGCATCAAGAAACCCCTCTTCTTCGCCAAGAACAGGGACCGGTTCAAGTTTGCAGAGTCCAGGCTCACTTATGGGTCGGTTGGCGGTCGGTTTGTGAAAGGGGAGAACCCTTTTGTCGAGGAGTCTTATCAGCGGGTCGCATTGGATCAGCTTATTAGGATTGCGGGCATTAATGATGATGATTTGCTGATCATGTCGGATGTTGATGAGATCCCTAGTGGCCATACTATTAATCTGTTGAGATGGTGCGATGATATTCCTGAGGTTCTTCATCTGCAGCTTAAGGACTACCTCTACTCATTTGAGTTCTTGTTGGATGATAAGAGCTGGAGGGCCTCGGTTCACAGGTATCGGGCGGGGAAGACGAGGTATGCTCACTTTAGGCAGACTGATGACCTGTTGGCTGATTCGGGCTGGCACTGTAGCTTCTGCTTTCGATACATAAGTGAGTTTGTGTTCAAGATGAAGGCTTACAGTCATGTGGATAGAGTGAGGTTTTCCTACTTCTTGAGCCCGCAGAGGATTCAGGATGTGATTTGCCGAGGGGCTGACCTGTTTGATATGCTTCCAGAGGAGTACACGTTTCAGGAAATTATAGCAAAGTTGGGACCGATACCCAGTACTTATTCTGCTGTCCATTTACCAGGATATTTGATTCAGAATGTTGACAAGTATAGATATCTCCTGCCCGGGAACTGCAAGAGGGAAAGTGGCTAATTTATAGCACATTTTTTTTTATCAGAGATGCGTTGCTCATGCTGCAGAGATTGTATCCTGAAAATTAATTATTTGTGGCATAAATCAGACACTAACTTAGTTGCATGATTCTTCTGGGGAAAATCGGCAAGCATTGGACGAGTTTCATGTTTATAATGTGAGATTGCTCGAGGATTTTTTTTTTTGTGTTATCTTTTCTTGCTTTCTTCAGGCGCATTTCACTTGCGAAAAGGAGGCACAGCAAGGGATTGTATCTACTATACTTCGAGAGGATGTATTGTCCATTATTCCTTTATCGGTATGTCATGTCATGCTGGTTCATGTTGAATGCAAATTGAGTGACATTTTGTTCTCGAGATTCGTTATTCCTTAAAAGTTGCAACTAATTAATTCATGTATTTTTCTCAAACTTGCATGGAGTTGGCCATGTTGACATATTGATTGTATCATCACTATGCTTATTCCATTTGATGGTGATGCTTGTTTCTGACTGGATGGTATCAAATTAGACAATAGGGTTATGCTTTTTGAACCCTGAAGAAATTAATTACTCATCTGCTAATTGGATAGGACTTGATGCTAGTAGTTTGTTAATCCATCTAGGCTTTGGTTGTTGCATTCAGTGAGAACAATATAGATCATTAATATTAGCTTTTGAACAGAGGACATTTAAGCCTTAGGACGTGGAGCTGTCCTCTTTGATAGATTTTTGTAGTCTGTCGCGTCTTTAATGTAAAGATGCACGAAGCAGGTAATACAACTTGTATACTAAAAAACAAGTCCAAATAACTATCAGAAATATGAGAAGTCGATTGAACAATTTGATGACTCGTTGATTTCACTGAATGTTGGTCGGCATTCAGGTTGCCTCCTCTATCCGGTATTGACATTATATTCCTTAGATCAGATGTTTCATGTTGAACAATAAAAAAAAAAATCTTTCCTTGTTTTCTGAAACCAACTTTCAATTTTAGTGGTTAATTGGACCCGCCATGAAGGGGTTAAATATCCTGCTATGGTGTCTAATATAGAAGCCTTCAAGATATCTGTCATAGGGACACTGCTGTTTTCATAGATTCATATGCAAATAAGTTATGTAAATGTGCATAAACATGATTAATTGGTCGGCAGTTTAACAAAACAAGTTTTAGATGTTTACTTGATATACTCAGATACCTGACATCTGATATGTGGGTACTGATATTGAATGTTAAGACAATGTCATCTATATACCATGTTAGAATTTGAATCTGCTAAGTATCCGTCTAACAAACCAAGAAATTGAAATATGAAGCATTCAGGTACAACTTGAATGAATCTGCTTCTTTGCATTTATATGGTATGAGCATACTTCATTTGATATTTCAATTGACTTGCATCTTGGACAATGATACTTTGTTTCACTGAAGGGTATGCTTTATTTGTTTACCTTTGTAATTGTGGCCGAGAAGCTTACTTGAGTGAGTTCCTATCCTTTAAGCCTACGTCAGATTGGGTTAATTATGTAGAGCCCCTGTAGTATCGCCAAATTGAACTTACAACCCCTGTAGGTCTATCGTTGCAGATAAAACCTTCTGTCAGAAAATCTATTCTTGTATGGACCCCCTGAGAGAAAATAAGTAGTTGCATAGATACCCTGAAAAGGGTAAAAAAAAAAAAATTCAATTAGGGGGTCTATCTTCAACAATAGAACTAAAGCACTAGCAAGTTCAATTTGAAGCTAGTACAAGGGATGTCTTGGCGCTAGTACAAGGGAGGGGTGTCCCTATTTGATATTGAATGTTATGTGCAAGTACTTAGAATCCGTTCTTAATTAAGAGGTTATTACTTCTGGCAGTCCCTTGATCTTCTGTCAATATTCCCATGACACCTCTGATTAAGCCTTTGATGTCATTTGGGAATGAGTGGTTTGACAAACTTGTGAGGAGAGGCTTAAACATGTGCAAAGATTCTGAGGAGTAGCTGAGAACGTAATTAAAAAAAGTTTGCTTTGGATTAAGAAATGATTGGTTTATCCAATAATTGGGTCATAACCATGTTGACATAGATACATCCTTTTTGAAAGTAGTTGGCTGGTGGTGAGGCAATGTTTTGATGGAAGCAAATGCACCCCCAGATTTGCAAATATCTGTTTCTGATGGGAAAGCAGCCTAAATTGGGAAGGGATAACGCTAGTGCTTCTACCTTAACAGATTTTGTAGATGCCTCATATGACTACAATCTATATAATAGAGATTTATATCTATACATTCTTCGATTTAATGTTTGAAAAGTTTTTCCTTTAGTCCTTTGTGGATTTATTTATTTTTTTAACTGGCTTGATGGCGTGGACAATGGTATCTTGGATCATGATACAAAAGGTCTTCCGCAGATTTTGGATGCTGTGAGTTCTATATAATGCTTTCCTCTCTTTTTTTTTTTTTGGGTTTGCAAGAAAAAAACTAGTACAATATTTTTGAGTTTGTTTCTATAGTATATCAAAAGCATTGGTATAAATAACCTATCCACATGGATCCAACACATTGTTGCACTTGAAAGAAACATAGAGACTTGCTCTTGTAGGCCGATCAACTAATTGGAGAAGAAGTCAAGCAAGTTGAATGATCAAGTTTAGTATTTTGAACGGAATGTCTTTTTTATGCATCTAACTTTCACCTCACAGCCTGATACTCAGGGTTCTCCTAGTATTCAGTTGGTGAAAATAACTGCATATGTGAAGTGAAATGGTGTTTACTTTCGACAGAGTCATAACACTTTTTTATTTTCAACCAATTCCGTATTTAATTGCAGGACACATCCTCCCACCGCTGAGCCAGACTTGGCCCGGAGAACAATTTAGTAAAAAATTGTAGGCAATATTTTGTAGGGGAAATTGTTTCTAGCACCCAATTTCCTAATAACTATTTCACACACTCCCATTTCAACGCTCTCAAAGCCCCTAAAATAAACTCAGAGTCCCCAAAACACAAAACCCAACAGTTTTAAGTATGTGAAGACCATAATACTATTTCTCTCTCTCTCTCTCTCTCTCTCTCTCTCTCTCTCTCTCTCTCTCTCTTCATGATGTTACAGTGATGATTTCAAATGAGTTTTGGGGGGAAATTCTAGTTCCCTCCAAATTTTTCAACGGCATCAACATTAGCGGTGAAACTTTCCTGGCGGTCGTTCATGAGGTGAAGACCATAACAGAGTCCCCAAACACAAAACCCAACAGTTTTAAGTATGTGAAGACCATAATACTATTTCTCTCTCTCTCCCTCCCCCCCCCTCTCTCTCTCTCTCTCTTCATGATGTTACAGTGATGATTTCAAATGAGTTTTGGGGGGAAATTCTAGTTCCCTCCAAATTTTTTCAACAGCATCAACATCAGCGGTGAAACTTTCCCGGCGGTCCTTCATGAGGTGAAGAAAACTCCGATCATGAAGACGGTGATGACGAGTTTCGTCGCCAACCCCCTTAAGTTTACATATTTTTGTAAATTTTTTTAAATCGATGACTTGAGATTAAATTAGAGTACGTAAATTTATATATTCTTGTTATTTCATTGTAATAAGTTTATTGTTAAGATTATGAGCTGGTGGTGAAGGAAGGTTATGTGTTGTTTTTGAAGTTCACGTGTTGGTTGTGAATGATACACATTGATTGTGAAGGTGTTACGGGTTGGTTGTGAAGGTTACGTGTTATTTTTTAAGGTTAGGGGTTGGTTGTGAATGATACTCATTGGTTGTGAAGGTGTTACGGGTCAGTTGTGAAAGTTACGGGTTGGTTGTGAATGTCTTACAAGTTGGTTGTAGAGGTCTTATGGGTTGGTTGTGAAGGTTACGCGTTAGTTGCTAAGGTTACAAGTTGGTTGTGAAGATTACGGGTTTATTGTTAAGGTTATGGTTTATTGTTAAGGTTACGCATTGATTATGAAGGTAACGGGTTGGTTGTTAAGGTTACACATTGGTTGTTAAGGATAAGCGTTGATAGTGAAGGTTACGCGTTGATTGTTAAGGTTACGGGTTGATTGTTAACGATAAGCATTGGTTGTGAAGGATACGGTTGTTAAGGTTACATGTTGGTTGTTAAGGATAAGCGTTGGTTGTGAATGTTACACGTTAGTTGTTGTGACACCCCAGGGTTCACACAATGCTGCAGTCCAAGGTGAATCCCAGAATGTCAAACCTGCCATGTATCAACACCGTGCAACAACATGTTTTATCACATAGTTACTATCTCTCTAGTAGAATCAACAAATAGGTAAAAGTACAAAACAGACAAAGAATAATAAAGTAGTACAATGAACAGAATATGCACAGAAGAAGTGTATAAAAATCATCATAACGGCCCAACTGAAATAAAGTAACTCTGAATCTGAAATAAGTCTACATACAAGGGTCAAATGAAATCTCTCTAAGGCACTCAACCTCTACAAAGTAAAATCACAATCTCTAGAGTCTAAAAATAAACAACTATTTGAAATACTACAAATATAAATAACTAGATAGAATCTAAGATGCAATCCCATCAAACTACGATTCTCCCTACACTGGACTCTCTGCCTGAAAAGGGGGAAAACAACGAGCGTCAAAGCGCTAGCGAGATCATCTCCACACCCCCAGGGGGAAGGGGTAGGAGTATATAAGAAAATACTGTTAGTACATATAGATATAAAATTATTCATATAACTCCAAATGAAGATTAGTATTTAGAAACCCAAAACACGAGAATTAGTACGTCGAGCAAAATAATCCAAACAAGGAAACCCTCATGTATATATCATGTCTCAAATTGTGAATCGCTAAATACTAATTCCAAACCTATGAATGAAAGTAGTACATAAAAGAAAAAAAATACTCCAAACCTCAACCATATAGAGCCAATATCACATCTCGAACTACCCTCAGGTAGTTAGCGCAGTCATAAGGAAATATCATCCGTCTCAAACATCACCATAGACCAAACCATGTATGCCATATATCCAATTTGTACCCTACTCTCGGGTAATCTAACATGGGAGCAAACTACAACTGTGTATATATGTCTTTATTACATAACGATACTCTTGTAAGATTCTCACAATATAATGTGGATTTAATATCATTACTCAATCGTTCTACGGTAATAAGTATTATCTTCCCTATTCCGGATGATGCATCCAGATGAGCGTACAATGGAATGAATGCGTATTAGCCTAATCCGGAAACACCCTAATAATCTTCGAGTATTGATACCGCCGAGGTCTCATTACAGGAAAATGTCCAAATGCTCCTAGTGTGGTACAAGTGAAGTTTTATTATGGGATAAACGTCCACACTGAACATCCCCAACAGATAGGTTATGCATTATCATGTGTTATGCCAACAACTATCAGATCAAACATATGTTATGCATCTCAACTATGCATGTATAGTAAATTTCAAAACATGTATTCAAGTGTTCGTACACGTATGACAATGTGTGAACCTATATCTTGTGTTCACATACATCTCAGGTGTTTAACATGTTAGACCCTAGGGAGGGTGATTAGGGTCTTATGCTAATCTAATCCGATTTTATGCCAATTAAAACTAATTCAAATATTATTCTTACAAGATAGATATACAATATGATATGAGCAAGAATATGCAATATGAACAAAGAGGTATATCCTAGCAAAGAGGTATATGATGAAATATATACAAGGATATATAAACTAATACAATGGTGAAATAAACATAAACAAGATAAGAGTGATAGTGTAAATAAATAATGATAACAAACAATATGATCACGGAGTTGGGACCTTCCATCATACGTCTCCGCTCCCCACTCCCGGGGGTGTAGGCGTCAAAAAATGCTAATAGATATCCCAAACATAAAGAAGATCACTCAAAATCACAAGGATTGATCTCTCAAAACAGATATGAACTGTCTCGCAAGCGGGACAGTGTTTACTGTCTCGCCAGCGAGACAGTCTTCACTGTCTCGCCAGCGAGACAGTCTTCACTGTCTCGCCAGCGAGACAGTCTTCACTGTCTCGCCAGCGAGACAGTTTTGAAATGGTTGAAACTGCCTTGTAAACCACCATACACGTGTCCATTAACTGCCAAAAGACGTGGGAAATAACGTGGGCGAAAATCACGTGAATAACTGCCAAAATAACAGAGTTTGAAACGTGGGGAGGTAGTTACAACGAAAACTGCCAGGAATATTCGTTTTCCAAGATAGTATTTTACTGTCTCGCTGGGTGAGACAGCAAATTTACTATCTCGCTGGGCGAGACAGCAAACACTGTTTCGGCCAGCGAGACAGTAAACACTGTCTCGCCAGCTAACTTTTTCGTTTTGTTGGGTTTTTTTAGTTATGTACCCCAGAAGCTATAAATACTCCCCTAGGGTCATTTCTAAGGAGGATCGAGCACTTGTTAGAGCATTCCAGAGCAGAGAGAGCAGAGATTTCAGTAATTCCTTGAGTTCGAGCTTTGACTTGATCTTAAGAAGAACGACCATCTTACTTTGATAAGATCCTCGTTTCAAATTCTCACTTTGATAAACGAAGTTAGAATTAGTAAACCCCCTTCACGATCTGTGATTCGGCGGTCCACGAGCTAACGCGCTCCCGGCACAGGCAAAGTCCCACAAAAGCAGGAGTTGATAAACAATTTCTGTGTTATTTTCTCGAGAGTTGTATTTTTGCTTATTTTCATTGTAATTTTCTGTAATTGATCGAAGATTAATGGAATCGACAATGGAAACAACTTTTGATGAAAACAAACTGGCGACCACAGTGGGAGCCAGCGGCCTCGCTGCCGAGGCCGCAGTGTCGCAGCCGATCAAGATCATTGTCACTGAGGAGATCGAATACGAGTTCGATCAAGCAAAATTTGAGGAGTACATGTCATCCTCGTCTTCAAAATCTTCCTCGCCGCGTAAGTGCAGGAGGATTTCTTCTTCCAAGAAAGTTTCCAAGTCTGCAACGCCTCTGAAGGCTGCAGGTGAAGGTTCATGCCCGATAGCTACTGAGGGCCCTGTCTGCAACATCCCTGCTCCAAAAGACTTTGCACCTATTCAGGAGTCGTCGATGAATTGCTCACCAGTGCTGACGAAGAGGGCTCGTCAGAGACAGCGCCAGCGCCGTGCTCGACAATTGGCTAAGGCCATGCAACAAACCGACGGGGTCCACTACTATGCGGACTTAAAGTCGAGGAACCAGAAGATGGTTCAGTTGCCTCAAAGGCAAAATGATCATATTTCTGCCAAGCTTACGACGGAGGAATGGACCCTCGTCAAAAGGGCCCGTTCAACCCTGAAGGAACGGACACAGAGGCGAAAGGTGAAGGCCGCTCATGCCCGCGCTCTTCGTCAACAAAAACAAGCAATCAAAAAGGAGTTAGTGTCTGAAAAGCCACCAAAGAACCGTAAGGTTTGGATGCCGAAGGCGCCGCAAGCATCTGTTCCGGGCCCGTCTACTGCATCACCAGTGAAGCTCTAGGTTAGCCCAGATTTATCTAAGTTCAAGATCACCATGGCGGATCGCTTTGGTCGCTCGGTTGATGATCGAGGCAAAAAACTGGTCAAAGAAAATCCAAGTCCGGTAAATAAACCCTTAGTGGTTTCCTATACAGGGGGTCGTAAACACCCTCCTGTCAGAATTAATCCAGTCCGAAACGAGAGAGTATCAGTTCATTCTCGTCTAGGACCCATGAAGACTCCACACCCGCAAGGGGGTGTGTTTAAAAATTTAGCCTTGGATCGCCCAGAAACGACGACTGGTCGTTCTGTGCATGTTAACAAGGTTCACAAACCAAAGATAGGTTGCTCAAATCACGGTAGTGATGAGCTGTACTATCAAAACAGTAACTCGAGAAAGAGAATTGTTCGAGAAGATGAGTCTCATTGCGCATGTGAGAGACTCATTAAAGCGGTGTGGACGGAATGCGATTGCTCACAAACTATAGCAAAACGAGTTTTCGTATTTCAGAGACTTTCGATCGAAGCGTCAAAATCTAAAGTGAGACGTTTCAACCAGAAGAAACCTGCAGTGTGGCAAGATGAATTCCCTGAGGTCACCATTAATATGACTGGCAGAGGAAAACAGTATTTGGTCAACCTTGATCCTGATTTCTCTTCAGAAGGAAGAGTTGAGCAGGGTCTTTCTCAAAGAATGGCGCGGTTGCAACGAAGGGCCAACCGACACCGAGATTACAAAAAAATGCACGAAGGATTATCGTCGGATGAAGAATTATCAGATACTTGTTCTGCCATTGCTTCAGACAGCACCACATCTAGTGTTGGGCGAGCCAGAGAATCATTCGCCATCACGCCAGATCAATTGGCTCAGATACTTCAGGAAGCGTTAGCCAAACAACGCGAGGAGATAAGAGCTGAGATCAAAACGGAGATGGAATTGACGATGCAGCAGATGCGGGATTTGCAAGCTCAACAACACCAATCAGAATCTGGTCAGAAGGCAGAGTCCAGCCAACGTAACGCTAAACCTGTGCGTATAACTGTAGACGATGGTAAAGAGGACGAGACTATCTTCGCCAATCCTCCTCCCGACAAAGACAATTCTGAAAGTGGTCCATCAAGATTGGCCGCCCAACCTCCTCAAATCTACTTAAAGAAAGATGAGGAAGAAGACTGTAGGCTGTCTAAAAATCACAATAGATAGTTGATCCCCCATCAAACACTGATGATGGAAGTTACAATCTGACGACTTCCAGAAGGCCACAATTTGAGGACTTTCACGTAGAAGGTTACCATCTAACGACCTTCACAACAACTAATGAAAGCCCCAATTCAACAACCTTCATGATCAACATCGGGAGTTATAATCTGACGACTCTCATATTTTCAAGAAGCTAAGACGAAGGTTACAAGATGACGATCTTTGCGGCGCCCTAGCAAAAGAGACTACAAATCAACGGTCTCTTCATACTAAAAATGCAGATATATCTCAAACCGTAAGGAATTTGGTAAAATTGACAGAGCAAACCAAACCCCATGGGGTTGGTTTGGTCGGCTCCGTCTCGTCGAGATAGCCGATTTTCATATATAATTCGTCCAATTCCGACGTACGGTTTGAAAGTTATGACCTGTTCTTCGTAGCAAGTTATGTTCTGAAGTCCGTCTGCAAGACTGGGCTTCATCAGAACATTGGACTTAGCCTGAAGCTCGCCAAGCCCGCCTAGGGTTCGCCTCTGCATTACAGAGCCAAAACGCATAGGTCGAACCAGCGTTATAACCTCAAAACGCGGAGTTTACCCTTGTAATATAACGTCAAAACGCATAGCTGCGGCCCAACTCTGCGTTTTCAGCCTAAAACGCAGAGTTAATCTCTAAAACAGCACCAACTGTGCGTTTCCAGCCTTTAAACAGGTCCAACTTTGCGTTTTCAGTCTAAAACACAGAGTTAATCTCTAAAACAGCACCAACTGTGCGTTTTCAGCCTCAGCTGTGCGTTTTCAGCCTCAGCTGTGCGTTTTCAGGTCCAGAAACGCACAGTTTGAGCCCAGAACGCTGTTTTCAGTGTTTAACTCGTTCAAGCACGATTTGAACGGTTCCAGAACCGTTTTCTCCCCAAGATTTTAGGGGATCACTACCCTATCATGGAGAGATTTATGGGGAGCAGTTACACCCCATTAAACCCTCATTAAGGAGAGATTTAAGGGGGCGGTTACACCCCTAAATCCCCTATAAAGGGTGGGAAACTCAACTAAGTTTGGATCCTCTTTTTTTTTTGGCTGACTTTTTGGGGGATCCTTGATCGGGCATCTTGCCGCTTTCTGCAGCAACAAGGAGCTCTGGAGATCAGCGACTTGAAGGAGCTCTTGAATCATTTTGGAAGGCTTTTATTGAAGCCTTTGAGATTATTCGGCCTTGGCTTATTAACCGAACTTTCGGTTTAAATCAACTCTTTTATAGAGTTTCAAACTCGATCTGAGTTATCAACTCGTCCAGAGTTTTAAAACTTGCTTTGCAAGTTCTTCTAAACTCGGTCAGAGTTTTCATACTTGATGTGCAAGTTCTCCTAAACTCGGTTAGAGTTTTAAGACTTGCCACGCAAGTTCTCCACAGCGTCAAATCGTGAGGAGAAGACCACGTTCCAGTGAATCAAGACGTTCGGATCGTCAACGGAGA
>BQKN01054115.1:0-10893 GCA_022839385.1 Asparagus kiusianus | reverse complement strand
GGGTCGGTTTTGGTAAATAAAACAAAACAGGGTCGATTTTGAAAAATAAAAAATTAAAAGGGACTATTTTGAAAAATTGTTCTACTTTATATTAGGAATATCATGACATTTACTTTTGATTTGTTTTGGTTCTTTCATTGACCTTTTTTTCTGTAAATATTATGTGTGAGAAATGTTGTTCTTTAATTAGCGGAATTGTGGTTGTGCTTCTGCTTGTTAATATTTACAAACTCGATATTGATGGCCACTCAAGTTTTTGTGTTAGGAAATTGTCAATTTTTTTTAAATCCAAAAAGTATGAATTAAAATTATGTTGTGATAATTTTCTTCCTCTTTTCCTCAGAAAGACAACCAAACAAGAGAAAATGACTTTCTTATGAATTTTCTTCTAACTTTCCTTACAATATTCTTTCTAACCAAACAATAAAAAGAATATCATTTTCTTTTCTTTTTCTTTTCCTTTCTTTTTACTTTCTCTTTCTTTTTCTTTTCTCTCCCTTTCTCTCAAACCAAACATAGCCTAAAAGAGTGAATGAGAAGTTTGAGGTCCACCTCCCATACATAGATAGATATACGTCAACAATTTTGTGTATATTCATGCTATCATACTCATATCAGTGTCAATTGTCATGAAAAAACCTCCCAATACAAAAATTTGGAACTTTCTCCGTTGATAGAACTTCAATCGCATTCATCCAGCTCAGCGCGGGCCCACAATTTTGATTCCTTCGGAGTTACCCCCCATTAAAGCGCGACGCTGTTGGGGCCTGGTCGTCCTTTCACTGGTGGGCCGAAATCCATCAGATCCATTTCCCACCGTTAAAACAAAATCAGACGGTTTGGATTAGCAAGCGAGCAGTTGGTCGAAGCTGGGCCTCAAAATTCGAACCGGTTCCTCGCGTACGCGGCTCGTATCGTGCGCGAAAGGTTGGATCGTCAATTAGTAGCAGCGATAAACTCAGCAGCAGTTTGTCGAGAAGTTGATTTTTCAGTTCACCGGATTTTCCGGTGTATGTGACCGGATGACCGGCTTGAGTTGTCGCACGTACGACTCGGTCCCCAGAGTTCGGGGGGAAAGAAAATCATTGGGGGGCTAACGGACAATGGACATATATATATACTTATACTTATTAAAGTCTAAACAATAGAGAAAAGATTAAACAAATAGATAACTAATTTACCTAATGAGTAAGGAAAAAAGTACACTTTAGTCAAAAATAAGTTTAAACTGAATAATTTAGGTCTCTATACATATCCCATTTTGCTTACAACTTCCCCGAAAAGGAACAATTGGCGGGGGGAAAAACTAACTTAATTTTGTAACTGCATGTGATGGTTGAGAGCATATACTTATAACAAATTTGACATGAACGTCTCATTTTGATAAAGTGTGATTACAAGGAATAAAAAAGTGTTAAGTTCTGTTCTACCCTAGAAATCTTTAATTTAACGGACCCATAAGATCCGGCCACGAATAGGTCAGGTCATATGATCAGAGAGCTATCCCGGTATATATAGCCACAATTTGACTAAATTATCTGACCCTTACGATAATCCCAGTCTCGATCGGGAGATGTCCTCGGCTCAAACCCCACGATAGAGCACATGTCACAAGTCAAGTGGGTGTCCGACCGCCTTGTCGAAGGCACCCGCATTTAATATACGGCCGGACATGATGATAACTTCTCGGGGGTCGCCCATACTCCGCCGCCCAACCGCCATCACATTAAATGCAAGTCAAATGTGATAATGACTCCTCGAACGGTGCCCACACCCAGTCGTTCTGACATTATCACATTAAATATAATATGGGCGACTCTCACAAGATCGCCCAATCAAGTTGATAAAAGTAAAATCGCAAATGAGGTATCATTTCTACCGGCCGAGTCGAGTCACTAATCTACCCTCAACACTGCATATAAAACATAAGAGATATTCACCATTCTCGTCTGAACTACTCTCTGAACCTTAAACCCAGTCTAATACTCTTCACATTGATTTGAACAGTCACTGAGTTGAGCGTCGGAGGGCATTATGCCGGAAGAAACTTCCTCAAAGGCCTCTAACGGTTGCTAGCTACTTGTGTAAGGATCTGCCTTTTCAGACTTGATCATACATCAGAGAAGACCGAGTATCCCCTAATTCCTTATTAATCCTATCTCAGTCATGAGGTTTACTTTTCGACATAAACAAGTTCTATGTTCACTTTAACAAATACGTTGAACTCGATCTGCCAATGCCTTATCTCATAGTATCTCATTTTGCTCCTACCCAATGGTCCCAGATTTAAATATCCTTGCTACTTTCTCGGAACTGTGAGGAATATGAGAGGAGATCCGATTCTTAGGGGTTTTCTTGAAAGAAGAAATCTGCTAATTTTCATTCATAAATTTCGCAGCTTTTCTTCCATCAAATTGACCGGCTGCGACATTCGTTACAGCTTTTTAATACAAATTTCCTAATTAAAATATTGCAAATCAAACAAGTAAAAAATGCAAATTAATCAGATTATATTGTTTATATCTGCAGCTCCATTTTTCATACAAGCGAGCAAGCAACCTCATGCTACTCCCTGATCATGTGGTCCTCTGTGCCCTCAATTATTCAACCTTTTGTTAAAAAAAACCAGGAGGTGAACTGACAACGGCATTATTGGCTTGTTTGGGGGTGTGGAAAAAAAGAAAAAAGAAAATTACTAAGGGGTTGTTTGGTTCGTTTTCTAGATATACAGAAATGCATTTCCATGTACAAAAACACAAGTTTTGAGTTTTCCAAACTTTTCCAAGAAATAGATTGTTTCGCTTTGGTTCGCACAAAAAAATAGTGGGAATCCAATGTATTTATTTTTCTTGTATTTTATTCGTATGGAAAAAATGAAAAACTTTTGTTTATATGGTAAAAAGCTGACGTGGCTGCAGTTTTCGTCGATTTCACGAGGTTGAGGAAGGAATTGGGGGAGAGAAAAAAAATCTGATGTGGCGGCGATTTTCACCGAGTTTTCCTTCTTCAACTCTAGCGAACCAAAGATGCGAAAAAAACCGACGGAAAGCTTATATCCTACGTGGTCAAGAAAAATCTGACGTGAATGCGGTGTAAAACTTTTTCACCGAGTTTAAAAACGAACCAAGCAGCCCCTAAATGAAAAAAGAAAAAATGAAAAGAAAAAGGCAAAAACCTTGACTAGCATAACGCAATCCCCACGCTGACGTGTCGCTCAAGATCCAAGGTCCGCAATCCAACGGCCAAGATTCGCCCTCTCCATTCTTTTATTATCCCCCACCCCTCCCTCTCCCTCTCCAAAAACCACCATCACCCTCTCTCTCATCACCAGCTCAGTTGTTTTCTCTCTCCAAATCATTTCAGCTTTCTCTCTCTAAAAAACCTAGCCATCATGTTGCTGGGCAAGCGGCCGAGGCCGCCGATGAGGCGCACGACGAGCATGACGGAGTTCTCCCTCGACCTGGAAGCGCCCCAGCCGTCCGACCCTCAGCAGCAGGAGGGTCAGGGGAGCGACTGGCTGCCGAGAGGCCACGTGGCGAGCTCGGGCGTCGCCGGTATGCTGTCCCCCCGGAGCAACTTCAGGAGGAGCTCTGGGGATTTCAGGGCGGTGGAGACGGCGCCGTTCTTGAGGGCTTGCGGGCTCTGCAAGCGCCGCCTCGGCCCCGGCCGAGACATTTACATGTACAGGTTAGGGCTTTTTTTTTTCTTTTTACAGCAAGGACCCTCTCCTTTTTTTTTTTAGAATTTGCACCGGAGTAGTACTAATATTTCTAGTAGTTTTGTTCTGGGTTGTTGGGAAAATTGTTGTTTGTTCTCCTTCTGGTAATTTTATTCTGTTTATTTATTTTTTCCCCCTCAAAACAGATGGATTTCTTTACATAAGCCTTGATCAGATCATAACCCACGACTAAATTTTTTTTTGTAAATTTTCGCTTTGTGATTTTTAAGATCTTCTTTCTTTTTTTGTAGGTAAGTTCTAATTAATCTTTATGTTAGCTCTACTATATATGTCGAGTATAATTTTTTATTTTCTTTCTTTCAACAACCTTTTCTACGGGAGTGTGTGTGTTATTTGTGTTATTTTATTTTAGATTCTAGGTATATTGAAGTGGTAAAAAAAATTTTAAAATCATTTTCCTAATTAACCATCTTTTTTTTCTTAACCCAGTGGGAGCTGACCTAACAATTTCTCATTTAAATATCCCTTATTTATCTCTCTATTATGTTTCGTAACCATGATACCGGCACTTTTGAAGTTGTGGTGAGGGTCGAGGGTTAGTTATAATTTATTATTGTTTAGAATAAGCGCATATATATAGAGCAAGTGATGCATCAGATCATAACCCATGTTGTTCTTGAAATTAATCGGTTTTAATCTTATAAATATAATAGAGATGCTCAATGTCGGAGGACTTTTTAAGTAAGAGATCAAACTGCCAACTGCTGATTTTGTTTGTTATTGTAATATCAGGGGCGAGGTAGCATTCTGCAGTCTAGAGTGCAGGCAGCAGCTAATAAACCAGGAGGAAATCAAGGAGAAGCGCGCTCTCTCCACCATCAAGACCGACTCCCACTCCACCGCGGTGGCCGCCGGATCCGAGACCTCCGGCGGCAACAACGGGGAGACTGTCGCCGCCGCATAACGAAGCTTAAGATAGCGCAAACTATAGAAAAACAAACGCATGTGAATTAAGCGTCGGTGATGTGCAGTGTTTGATGTCGAGAGTAATATATCTTGGTGTTGTGAAGGTGATCCGATGCTAGTATGAGCTATGAGCTATTAGCTATTTTCCTATCTTTTTGTACCTTAATTTTTTTGGGCTTTTTAAAGGGGGGGAATTAGTGAGATCGATGCAATTATGTAAGGTTCTATATTAATTAAAACTTTTTTTTTTCCTTTCCCTTCCTCTTCTTCTTCTTCTTCTTCTTCTTGTTTTTTGTGTTTTCTCTCCAAATCCATTGATGCTCATGCTGTGCTACTTGTGAACCAAATGGAGCATTCCTATATCATTTTCAGGGGATTCCTACTGTCTGCTGGATTCCAAATTAGAGCGCGACATCTTTTAATGGCAGATACACTACTCATCAGGTGAAAATACCGTGCATGGGTTAAATTTAGTGAATACAATTATCAACCAATATGAGACTAAAAACCCATTACTAACACTATTATCAACAGTCCCCCTCAAACTCATGTTGGATCAAACAAAATGAGTTTGCACACGAGAAACTAGACCGATGAATAGGTAAGACCTTTGTGAAAAAATCTGCAAGCTCGTCCGTGGATGACACATGAGGAAGTAAAATTGTCTTATCCTTGATAACTTGTTGACGGACAAAATGAGCGTCGATCTCAATGTGTTTGGTCCTCTCATGAAATACTGTATTATTAGCAATCTGGATGACACTGTTATTATCACAGTATATAGGAATAGGAGTGGAAACAAAAATACCGAAATTACTAAAAAGACGATGAAAATGAATAATCTCTTTAGCTGTTGTGGGCATTGCACGATATTCTGCCTCGGTGTTGGAAAGAGCAACAACATCTTGTTTCTTACTCTGCCAGAAAATTAGGGAATCACCAAGAAATATATAATAACCTGTGGTAGACTTCTTAGTAGTGAGATCACCAACCCAATCAGCATCAGAATATGCACAAAACTCTAACTTAAATATAGACGAAAACAGAAGAGAATAAGTGCTAGTACATCGGAGATACCGAAAAATCCGTAATAAGGCAGCATAGTATACAGAATATGGGGCACTAACAAATTGACTAACAATGTCAACATCATAATAGATATCTGGTCGAGAGATCCATATATAGACCAACTGGCCAACAATATATCAATATCGGGTAGGATCAGGTAGAGGCTCACCATCAGTAGAGCGAAGTTTGACATTCTGTTGGAGTGAAGTATCGACAGTTACATCGTCAGTTCGCTCGGCTCGATCTAGAATATCCGAGATATACTTCTATTGAGATAGTAGTACACCCCGCGAGCCTTGAGAAATTTCTAGACCAAAAAAATACCGAAGAGATCCAAGATCTTTCATGTAGAACTGTTGTTGCAACTGAGATTTTACGTACTATATACCAGTTATATCATCACCTATAATGATCATATCATCTACATATATGAGTAATAAAACTCTGCCACGTGATGTAGTACGAACAAACAGAGAAGTATCTTGATGACTTTCCATAAAGCCCGTCTTGAGCACGACATCGTGAAAACTCTCAAACCGAACACGGAGTGCCTTCTTTAGACAACCATAAACAACACGGCGAATGAGACATACATGTCTTAGAGGAATATTGGATCTGGAGGTGGTTGCATATATACTATCTCAGATAAAGAGCCATGGAGAAAAGCATTTTTTTAACATCCATCTGGTATAACGGCCAATGATGAGCAGCAGCAACCGTAAGAAGAGTACGAACAATAAACATCTGAGCAACAGGAGAAAATATCTCCTCATAATCAATACCTTATTGCTGAGTAAAACCTCAAACCACTAAACGAGCTTTTCGACGTTCAATGGTGCCATCAGGATGATACTTGACCTTATAAACCCATTTACTGTCAACTAAAGAAATGCTAGGGGGACAGGGAATAACATCACATGTATGTGTTTGCTGAAAGGCCTAAAATTCCTCAGCCATAGCCTGTCGTCACTCTGAAAATTGAACGGCCTCTTGAAAGGACTTTGGCTTAACTGTAGTATGAATGACATCAAGAAAATTATGAAAGATAGATGAATAGAAAGTAACCGAAGCATACCGTGCATGCATGACATGTGAGCGTTTGCCTCGACGAAAAGCAAGAGGAACCTCAGGTGGATGAGATGCTGGCGCAGGTGCATGGAGGTCAACAATATTTTCTAGAGTGGGTGTCGTGTCTACGAGATAGGGATCAAATGGTGAAAGAGAAAGCTCGGGTGAGGGAGAGTCAACAGAAGGTGATGGAGAGATTTTAGGAAGATCTCGAAAGGAGAACTGAGGTAAAAAAGTGGGTGATGTAGCTGACGGAGAAGCATGATCAATAGTAAGGAGGAAATTAAAATCATCAGAAGCAAAATAAAATAAAGAATCCTCTTCGAACTGAACATATCGAGATATATAAACTCGACGAGTTGCAGAATCATAACAACGATAACTTCGATGTTCCGAACTAATTCCTAAATAGATAGAGAAAATCTCTGGGAAGTAATTTATCACGTTCGTGAGATGACAGAAGAACAAAACAGCAACAACAAAAAAACACGGACCAGATCATAACTTGGAGGATGAGTATAAACATGACTATGAAGAGTAGCACCGGAAAGAGAGCTAGATATAGTGATATTAATGGTATGAGTAGTAGTGAGAATGGTCTCAACCCAGAAACGATGAGGAACAGAGTAAGAAATAAGCATGGATTGAGCGGTATCGAGAATTTGACGATGTTTGCATTCATCAATACCACATGAGTGTAGGGACATGAATGCTAAAAGATAGTCTCATTAGAGGATATGATAGAGCACATGGTAGATGATAAGTACTCTTTGGCGTAGTCAGAATGAAAAACATTAATACGAGCTTGCCCTTGAGTGAAGATCGTCGTAGTGAAGGCTTGATAAGCAGTATGTACGACAGAGTGTTTTTTAAGTAGGTAGAACCATGTATAACGAGAGAAATCATCGATAAAACTAACATAATATAAGTAGTCAGATGAAGAAGGCAGAGGAGCTGGCCCCCAGATATCAGAATAGACCAAATCAAATAAGGAAGTGAAAACAGATGTACTGGTTGGAAATGATAGAGCAGTGAATATAGCCAATTTACAACCAATACATGACTCAATATGAGAACGAGAGGATACAAGACCAAGTACTCCGGACTGGATAAGACTTTATAGCCTTTATGCGACACATGACCAAGTCGTCTATGCCACAAATCTACGAACGCATACCAGAGAGTTGTGTAGTAGATGTAGAGGCTCTATGCTGAAGTGCATCAATTTGATGACGATTATCAAAGAGTTATACATCAGATGGAGAGATGGTATGCCGAAGAGCCGCAATTTGGCGGATAATATTTGCAATAACTTGAAGAGCCTTAAATTAACGGCAAATATCAGAGAGTTTTATAGCAGATGGAGATGTACTATGCTGAAGAGCCACAATTTGATGGTCTATATCTACAATAGCTTAAATAGTAGGGTCTGAAGTGGTAGATAGCATAACATTAACCGCTAATTTTGGTGCACTAGAGGATCGGGACTGAGGGGATCGCTGACTATGGTCAATCCATGAGGAATGTAACTCAGGATAAAACTGGAAACATGTCTCAAAATGGTGTTCCTCCTTCTTGCAATAAGTGCAAAAGAGCTTAGACCGAGCTTGAGAAGCAGTTGCTAGTGAAGAGGCTATAATAATCCTTGAACGAAACCCAAATATTTAAAGGAGGACCCGAAGGTTAATGTAGAAACCCGAAGATTAATGTAGAAACCTGAATGTTAAAATAACTGTCAAATCTGAGAAAAAAAGAAGCAACCGACGACCAAGGTGGCCCGAAGATCGGTCGGATTTGATGCTCACGCCAGAGACCTATAACGGATTAATGTCGATGTTGAGATGTTGAGACATCGATATGGATTAAAACGACGATGTCGTAACTGACTAGAAATGACAATGATGTTTGTTTGAGGCCGAGAGACGGCTTGAAACGACGATGCCATTAATTTGAGACCGAGAGACGGTCTTAAAACGGAGATGCCGTAAATTTAAGACCAAGCGATGATGTTGAAATGGTGATGCCGTAAATTTAAGATCGAGAAATGATCTTGAATACGAGAACGTGAAACGCGTTAAGAGGCCGCAAAGCGGTGTTTGTGGAAAAATTGAAGAAGAAAACTAAAAACCTGGTTTATTGTATTATCTCCTTAACAGACTTATAAAAAGAATGAATACAACTCTCTCTCTGTAATCTCTCTAACAGACTTAGAAAAAAGAAATTATAATTCTTCTTGTATCGGATTCCCAATTTACAAAAGAGAGAAGTAATCGACGAATATCATTTCCTTTGTTTAATCTGGGTTCTTCATGGTAACGATGTAATGCCTTCCTCGATGCTCGTTTCGAGTTTGCTTTCCGTTGACAATCTGACACTTTACCTCGTTGGAACACGGTTTTCTCCTCTTGACTCGAAGTCTTGGACGAACTTGCGTGGCAAGTTTAAAACTCTTAACGAGTTAAGGAACTCTGAGCGAGTTATAATTCTATGGAAGAGTTGATAGTGTAGCTCCGAAGGATGCTCCAAATTTGTCAGCCAAATGCTCCAAGATCGGATGATTGAGAAAGCCCTTTGCTGATTTATAGATCCGAAAATGCTCAAAGATCCAAAGATCCAAACTAAGCTGATCTTTCAGTTATTTATAGATGATTAGTGGATATAACCGCCCATAAAATCGCTCCTTTGTATGGCTTATGGGATGTAACCGCCCCTTAAATCACTCGTTGGTGGCTAGGAACATCGTGGTCTGCGTTGGCAGCTGAGAACGCAGAGGTCGCCTTGACTCTTGCATTTTGATCTTGAAATGCAGGGAGGGCCTCTGCGTCTTGTTGTTGAAACGTAGGGATGACATCTGCATTTTGATCTTGAAACGTAGGCATGACGTCTGCGTTTTGATGTTGAAAAGCGGTCATGACCTCTGCGTTTTGCTTTGAAACACATGCATGACTTCTGTGTTTTGATTTGAGGAGACCGTCAATTTGTAGTCTCATTTGCTAGAACGTTGCAAAGATCGTTATCTTGTAATTTTTGCATTGGCTCCTTGACGTATAAGAGTCGTCAGATTGTAACTCCCGATATTGATTGTGAATACTATTATATTAGAGATTTCATCGGTTGTTATGAAGATCGTCAGATTGTAACCTTCATCGATCTACGTGAAAGTCTTTAAATTGTAACATTCTAGAAGCTGTCAAATTATAACTTTCATTATCGGTGTTTGATGGGGATCATCTACCTGCAGTAATTTTTAAACAGCCTACAAGTAGTAAGGCCAAAAATCTAGCAAAGGAACGCAAAAAAGGCTGTTTAAACGGCTGCAAAGCAGTAATGTCAAGATTTGACAAAAAGAACGCAGAAGCGTTAAATTTTTTTTTATTGGAAGAGAAATAATAACCCTACCTCTGATACCATATTAATTAAAGCAAGAAAAAGAGAGAGAGAGAGAGAGAGAGAGAGAGAGAGAGAGAGAGAGTCTTGAGTAAATTTCACTTAAGTTGAATATTGAGTGTGCACATATATTTATATAAATAGAGGAGGGTGTGATGTGTTCTCACAACCAATGTGAGACTAAAAACCCACTAGTAACACTACTATCAACACTATTATCAACATATGGAAAATCATATAAGAAGGAAAGAGAATAAGATAAATGTTCCAACATATATATGTCTTAAAGCTGGTAATTTCATTTATGCAATATTTTAATTGTATTGATGTTTTAGATATACGTACTCATGTAGCGATTGAATATCCATTAAATATTAGCGATTGAATTGATATTAATTGTTATATTTTTCTTCCTCTCTATGCGATCTTCTATAATTCGCCCTTTATAGTACTACTAATTTTTTTCCCCATTGCCGTTGTTATGTTAAGACCACTATGCATGCATGTTGCTTAATTAATAAGCTGGTTCCAAAAGAGTAGGAGAATATCTTATTGATTTTGGAGACTGTTATTTTTCAATTACGTACTCAACTCTTTTTCATTACTCAATCTCTTCCCATAACTCGAGCTATATTATAACGATTTTAGCCTTTCTTTAAAAGTTGAAAGAGTTATATATTGGATTTAATCTAATAAATCTATTTGTGGGCACATATGATTAATCA
>BQKN01054114.1:0-18095 GCA_022839385.1 Asparagus kiusianus | reverse complement strand
AAAATTTTGGTATGTTTTGGACAAAATCAACCTAAACTATAAAGATCACAGAAAATTTCTCTGATTTCAAAATTATTCAAATAAAATTGATGAAAATTGTATAAACAGCGTTAACGTGAAAGGTAACAGGTCTAAAGTTACCCTTATTATTGTATGCCTACCCTATCCCAAGAAGAGAGGAATATAATGAATACGTAAGCGTAGAGGGACAACATTCTCCAAAATATATCACTTGCAAAATACGTGCCAACGTAAACAAACTACTCATAGTATTCTAGTGACAGTTCGGGAGGTTTCTTCAATTTATAAAGTTAGGGGGTGTTGTAATAAACAACCCGAAGATTTTTGCTAGGATTGGTGTGCGTGTGTGTGGGGGGGGGGGGGGGGGGTTGAAATTTACCCAATAACTAGTGACACTTCAGGGGTTTAAAGTTAAGGGGTGGCATGGTAAACACCCTGAAGATTTTGTTGGGGTTGGGGGATTAACCCAAAAAACATAGGCGCTTGACCATGCTAGGCATACAAATTACATCACCCTTCATATTGTACTAAATCCTCCAAAAATGAAAACATATAGGATTAATTCTTTTGAGCCAATTAGGTCCAAGTAGATTAGTCCAGACCATCTTCGTAATGGACAAACCTAGCAATGATCAAGAGTCCAATCATATTTAACTATCTATCAATCTTACTCTCTATCTGAAATGGAACTAAATTTCACCACCGTTGTTTTAAAATTCCCCGATACATCTGATATAGCGGCTGATATACCCTTTTAAAAGGCTTGCCGCAAAACAATATAACTTAAAAAAATTTACCAATTTTTGGCAATTGTTGGGTTATATATCCCTAACATGGCCGATATATCCTTTTATATAACTTGTTACAAAACAACACAGTTTTACAAAATTTCTTTAATGTTTTCAGCAAAAATTCTAACCACATGTAGTTTTTTAGCAAAATTTTAGTAGGCTCTTGTTTCTAAATAAGTTTCTATAGTTGGTTAATGATCCTAAACATACATTATTTCTACTTTTGTATACTTATATATTACTAACATTTTTAGGTTATATATATATACACATCACCTGATATGACACTCCGATATTTACTACATATCCCCCATATTTTCCTGATATTCGCAATCTATATGGATTTAGCTCGTCCGATATTTTTCCAATATCCAATATTTAAAATCTTGCTCACCGTATTTCTTTTCTAAATCAAACCCCACTTAAACCGAATGGATGTGAGATATACTCTACAAATCTCTACCTTAGCTCATATCCAGTCGAGTCCAATTAGTGTTGAATAAATTGCTTATGGCCGGAACAAGGCACAAAGTGTACGAACTACCGAGGCGTGTAATCATAGTCCTTAAGAAAATATTTTGCCCCTTCTCGGTGCAAAAGGCTACACTGACGTCTTTCCTCATAGAATTCAACGGCAGACAACAAGTTAAGTTGCACTCCAATAACCAATTCTACAAAAAACAACAAATATCTCTCTCTGACAGGAAGAAAGATAGAGCACAGAAAATATTTTGAGTGATTTCAGTATTTTTCAACTGAGGAGATCAAGTCTCTATTTATAGATGAACCATGATGGAATACCAAAGGTTATACTACATAGAAAACACCTAAGGTTAAACCGTGTTGGGAACACCAAAGGTAGAAACATTAGAAACACCAAAGATTAAAAACATTGAGAACACCAAATGTTGATATGCATAGGGAACACCAAACATCTTTTAGGGAACAGCAAACATTTTTCTTTGTGTATTTTGAAATACACAACAATCCCTCACTATTTCAAAAATACACAAAACTTGACATCATATGGAACCAAGAATAACAAAGGAAATGTCAGAGAGAATCGAAGATACAATGTGTTAGATACTAGTGTCTTTCAACTTGAACTAGTCTTAGGACAATGAATCTTATCTCACAGAAACATGGTAGAATAAATTCTTTGAACCAATATCCCTTGAGCGTGAAATAGAGGACTCATGCCCACACTGCATCTTCATTATATTGTTGTTCATGCGGTTGTGCGGTTTTTGGCCTTGCGCTTCCTGTGCTTCATGAGTGCTCTAGAGTACATGCCTAGGTACCCATAAGAACCGATCCAGTTCTACACTCATATAGGTAGATATCCATCAAGTGTGTATAAAATAAATTGTCACAATTTGGGCTTATGAACTCTCCATTAAGAGCTTAACTCATCCTTTCTCAGTTTATCAAGTACTATATGAATATATGAAAATATACTATATGAATACAATGTACTATCTCACCATAGGTAGGGACGTCTCATAGAGAAATCGATAGTACTGATAGAATAAGGAGTGACTTGTTTTTCTCTTTGAACCTACTTCATGGGATCACCAATCACGTAGGTAGGGTTGCTGCCAATATTGCTCTATTTATTAGACAGTAGTCTCATTCCCCTCGATGTAATTTCCACTTGCCTCCGATTAAGTGGTTTCGTCAGAGGATAGGCCAAATTTAATTCTGACTTCACATAATCTAGAGTTACAACTCCAGATGGTAGCGGCTGCTTAATACTTACGTGTCTTAGACATATGTGTCTACTTTTCCCATTATGTATATTACTCTTGGTTTTTGCAATTGTGGCCTGACAGTCACAATGCATAGCCACAGAAGGATGCAGAGTAGAATCAATGGGAAGATTTGGTAAAAGGTTTCTCAACCATTCAGCCTCAGCACATGCCTTATCTAAGGCAACTATCTCGGACTCCATGGTAGACCGAGTTATCAAGTTTTGCTTGAATGATTTCTAAGACACAGCACCCCCACCAAGGGTAAACACATAACCACTAGTGGACTTGATCTCTTGTGAATCTGAGATCCAGTTTGCATCACAATACCCTTCTAATACTGGTGTAGACCTTCCAAATTTTAGTCCATAATTAATGGTACCTTTTAAGTACTTAAATCAATCTTTCTAGGGCCGTCCAATGTTCCTGACTAGGACACTGGGTGTATCTACTTAATCTGCCCACTACATAAGCTATGTCAGGTCTTGTACAATTCATTAAGTACATAAGGCTTCTAATAATTTAGGCATGTTTGGATTGAGAAACACTATGTGAATTGTTTTTCTTAAGTTGAACATTTGCCTCATAAGGTGTCGACACAGGCTTACTATCATAATATTCAAAAAATTTCAAAACTTTTTCCACATAATGTTCTTGAGTCAAAGTGAAACCATCTATATTTCTAAGGATTTTAATCCTAAGAATTACATCAGCTTCTTCCAGATCCTTCTTATCAAACTGGGAGGATAAAAACTTCTTTGTTTCACTTATTAATTCAAGACTAGGGCTCAAGATGAACATATCATCCACATAAAAGCAGATAATGACATACTGATGATTCTCAAATCTTTTAAAGTAAACACACTTATTTGCATCATTTATATGATAACCATTAGATAACAATGTATTATCAAATTTTTCATGTCATTGTTTAGGCGCTTGTTTCAACCCATACAAAGACTTAATTAACTTGCATATTTTTTGCTCATTTCCTGGTACGATAGTACCCTCTGTTTGATTCATATATATTTCTTCATCTAGATCGCCATTTAGAAAAGCTGTCTTGATGTCCATTTAATGAACAAATAAATTATGAATTGCTGCCAAAGACATTAGAACTCTAATATAAGAAATTCTAGTTACAGGAGCTAAAGTATCAAAATAATCTATGTCTTTCTTCTGGGTGAACCCCTTAGTTACCAACCTAGCCTTATATTTTTCAACTGAACCATCACTTTAAGCTTTCTTTTGAAGGTCCACTTACAACCTATAGGTTTAGCACCAGGTGGTAAATCAACCACCTCCCAAGTATGATTGGACATGATAGAATTTAATCCTGAATTGATCGCATCCTTCCAAAATGGTGCGTCTCTAGAGCATATTGCTTTATTATAGGTAACTGGATCATTATCCAAAAGAAATATGTAAAAGTCATCACCAAAATTGGTGAATTTTCTATCTTTTACTCCCCCGAATATTTCAGAATTTTCAGGATTTTGTTGTGAGTCTTCACAAACCACTTTTTGTGAGTCCTTATGAACCTTTGATTTTTTAAAGCTACTTTTCATAGGAAAAATATCTTCAACGAAATCAGCATTTTTACTTTTAATAATAGTATTTTCAGCTACTAGATTATTGTTGCTTTTGATAACAAGAAATCTACTAGCCAAGGTTTTAAATATCGGTTACCAGGAATTTATCGGACGGCCAAAATCCTTATCGGATAGCGAAAATCGGGGATATATCGGGGATAAGTAGTATTTATCGGAGTGATATACTGGATGATGTATATATATAATATAATAACTAAAAAATATAATTTAACCATGCTTAATGAAATATAAACATATCAAAATATAAATCATCATGCAATTAAAGTAAATCCCGCTGGAGTTCGAAGGCGAGGCGAGCGAAGTTCACGGAGATTCACGAAGGCAAGATGTGCGACGAGGTTCACAAAGGCGGAAGGCGAGGCGAGCGACGAGGTTGACAAAGTGTAGGCGAGCGATGAAGTTCAAGGTTTGAAGTTCACGAAGGCGAGCGACGAAGAGGCGCAAAGAACATGAGATGGAGATAAGGAAGGAAGAGGAAGAACCCAATGAGAAAAGGAGCAACTGTCAGAGACAAAGTTTAGGGTTTGAAGGTCGGATTCACGAAGTTTCGGGTTTTAAGTTTCATTTTATTAACAAAACGGGCTGGGGTTTAAAAACTCAACAATCCAACTCAAAATGCCCGGCCGATAATCCCGATAATTTAAGTCTTACTTATCGGCCGATAAGTGCCGATAACGCCGATAACTCGCCGATAAACTCTCCAAAATGATAACCGATTACAAAACCAACCTATCCTAGCAGAGAGCTCCCAAATCCGATAACTCGGCCGATAATATCGATTATCGGTCAATATTTAAAACAATGCTACTAGCAGCACTATTTTGAGCATAACCCAAGAACATGCAATCTATAGTTTTAGGTCCTAATTTTCTCTTTTTAGGTTCAATTACATGGACTTTGGCAAAACACCCCTACACTTTGAAATATTTTAGGTTAGATGTATAGCATTTTCATAATTCATATGGTATCTTTCCAGTTTTCTTATGATGTATCATATTCTGAATGTGACATGCAGACAGAATAGCTTCCCCCCACAAGTTCAAGGGAGCACCTGAACTCCTAAGTATGACATTCATCATTTTCTTAAGAGTTCTATTTTTCCTTTCAGCGACTCCATTGGATTCCGAGAAGATGGAGTGGTCTCGTGTATAATGTCATGTTTATCACAAAAATCCTGAAACGGATTTGATTCATATTCTCCTTCCCTATCTGACCTAAGTCTCTTTATCTTACGGTCAAGTTGGTTTTCAACTTCTCTTTTATATTTCAAAAACATGTCTCCTGTCTCATTCTTGTTTCTTAGAAGATAAACTTTGGTATACGTAGAGAAGTCATCTATAGATGTAATATAGTAAAACTTTCCTCCTCTAGACATAGTACTCCTAAATTCACTAAGATCAGTATGAATAAGGATAAGCAACTCAGTTTTATCTCTAGAAACAGGTTTGCAAGGTTTCTTTATGGATTTGTTTCAACACATATTTCACATTTATCAAAATTGATATTAGCAAATTCAGACAATAATCCACATGCTTTCATCCGTTTTAAGTATTGAACATTAACATGTCCTAATCTACTATGCCACATTTCTAAGGAATCAAGTAAGTAACCAGAAAAAGAATTTTCATTTATAACATCAAGAACATTCAGAACAAATAGTCCCTGATTACAGTAACACTTACCAATGAAAGTATCACTCTTGCTTAACATAAACTTATCAGCCTCAAAAGCAACATTAATACCAGCTTTCCCAACAAAGAAACAGATATCAAGTTTGAGTGAATTTCAGGAATATGCAGGACATTAGTCAAAGCAAGGGCTTTACCTGAAGTCAACTTGAGATAGATCTTCCATTTCCCTTTGACAGGAACAGGACGAGAGTCTCCCATGTAGACTTGTTCTTCTCCATCATTGACTTTAGTGTATGCTGAGAAGGCTAATTCATCACCACAAATGTGGCGGGTAGCTCCAGAGTCTACCACCCAGTTCTTCTCCCCAGCAGCCAGATTGACTTCAGAGACAATAGCCACGAAAGCATCTCCTTGAGCAAAATTTGCTTCGGAGGATTTTTGTTGTCATCTTTGTCTCTGTTATTATCTTTTCTGTATCTGCACTGAAAAACATGATGTCCCGGTTTGCCACACACATAGCAATTACCTTTATTTTTCTTCTTAAAGATGCCTCCATTAACCTTTAAGTCCTTTTGATTTTTGTTAAATGGCTTGTTTTTGTTCTTATTGAACTTGTTGGATTTATCTTCAACAATATTAGCTTTGGAATCAAATTCCTTAGCTAATTAACATCCCGAGACTTGTTTTTTTCCTCTATATGGATGTGAACAATCACATCTTCAAAAGACATTTATTTCTGTTTGTGTTTCACACGATTTTTGTAATAATCCCAGGACTCGAGGAGTTTTTCAACCAAACATCCAGCAATAAAGAAATCAGGTAAGGTAATTCTCTCAGCTTTTAAATCACTTATAAGTATATGAAAATCATGAATTTGAGCAGAGACTTCTTTCTCTTCATTCATCTGAAATTTTAGAAAACTTCTCATAGCATATTTCTGTATACCAGCATCTTCGATAATATACTTGTTTGTCATTTTTTCTCATATTTCATATGCATTCTTATAGGAGCAGTAAATATCGAAGAACTCATTTGATAAAGTAGATAGGATGGTATGGCAACATACTTTGTTACCTTTCTGCCAAGCCACTAGCTTTGCTTCATAATCTACCGAACCTGGTAGAGGTTCCTTTTCGGTGAGATATTCATCATAGTTGAGAACATCAAGGGCATCAAAAACCCTTTCCTTCCAACGCTTGAAATGATCTCTCTAGAACTGTTACGTATTTGGGAGAAGTCATCCTGATAAAAAATTCTCCTGCGGAACGATGGACGAGACTCCGTTGAAGTTTGTGGTTACAGCATTGAGGTTGGTGACACTATCTTCTGATCCAGCCATTGGACAAATCTTTTCTTAAGATTGTCGAATAAATTGCTTATGGCCGGAACAATGCACAAAGTGTACAAACTGTCGAGACGTGTAATCATTGTCCTTAAGAAAAGATTTCACCCCTTCTCGGTGCAAAAGGCTACAGTGACGTCTTTCCTTACAGGATTCAACGGCAGATAACAGGTTAATGTGCACTCAAATAACCTGTTCTATAAAAAACAGCAAATATCTCTCTCTGACAGGAAGGAAGATATAGCACAAAAAGTATTTTGAGTGATATTAATATTTTTTAACTGAGGAGATCAAGTCTCTATTTATAGATGAACTATGATGGAATATCAAATGTTATACTACATAGAAAACACCAAAGGTTAAACTGTGTTGGGACCACCAGAGGTAGAAACATTGGAAACACAAAAGATTGAAAACATTGAGAACACCAAAGGTTAATATGCATAGGGAACCCGGAACACCAAACATTTTTCTGTGTATTTTGAAATGCACAACAATTAGCGCCTAGAACAAATGCCTAATTCAAGCCCAAAACAAGATAAGCTAATAGAGACAACACCTTAACCACTTCTCAGACAAACTGAGTAACGCCAGAGAGAAATGTGGCAGTGTGCACTGTGCACTCAGGAGCCCTAACTCATGCTAGACCAACTTACACAAGGAGCAAATATAATGTCACGTGCACTCCATCTTGAGCTCTAACCCATGCAGCAGAATCTCAAAGCATACAGAGCATCTAACAAAGGCTCATCAAACCATTGGCTTTGATACCAATTTATTATGGTTCAAAGGCCTATTAAAGGGATGAACCAGGTTAATCTACTCAGACTGAATTGACTCAAAAAAAATTTATTTTATTTGACTTAGGAATTAGCAAAATTTACCATTTATTCATCCTACTCTCTATCAGATGTGGGACTAAATCTCACTCCATGCCTTTAACAAACCAAACCCCAGTTAATCTGAATGGATTCGAGACACTTTACAATCACAATCATGGTACAATGTGCACTAAATATTGTCAATGTTTTAAATATCGGATGTTGGGTTCATGTCGGACAGCTAAAATTCATGTCGGATAGCGGAAATCGGAGATATGTCGGGGGGCATATACTAAATATCGGATTGCTATATCGCATGGATTTTTACTCAATTTTGGTCACCAAAATGAAATGCACTTGTTTTATTATAGCTTATCCTACTTGAGTTGAGTATTCATCATCAAGACAAGAGTTGTTTTCCATTTCTTGAAGGGAAACATTAGAATATTATGTCAATAAATAAATAAAATATACATTGTCAAACTAGAACTTTCGAAGTGCCTTGTATAAAAATAACATGAAGTAAAGTACCTTGTATAAAATTGACATAAAATGTTACTTTGAAATGATTTCAAGCTACGTTTCAAACTTATTGTTTACATCACGCTTTTATGAATTCTTAATTTCAATTTGTAGAGACGATGACGAACGAGAGGAGATCGTGGCGGGAAAGAGAGCAATTTTTTCTTTGCTCTAATCTGTATTATATGCTATCAGGTTACTATAGGAATAAAAGGCTAATAAAAGAATTAATCAGGTTAGGCTTTTGAATATTAAACCTAAACCCCAATACTTATCAACTCAAAAAAATAAAAACTAAAAAATCGGCCGATTTCTAATTTTTCAAGGCTGAAAATCGGCCGATATATCCGCAATATCACTCGACAATGTCCGACTGGGCCTCGAAAATAATATCCGACTTGAAAAGATCATATCCGTGTCGCTTCAGCCTCTGATCCGACATGTATAAGGAATAATTGCAAAACCGCCGAAAGACGGTCATGAATAATGTCAAAGGAGCAAGCTCCCACAAGGAAGATATGAACCCCAATAGAAAACAAAGGAGTGTTTTTAACCCGCAATAAAAATGAAGTAGCATTTCAGGTTTAGCCAAACTTTAATCACCAAAACATTGCATTAGAATCAAATGAATTTATGGTGAGATTGAATTATCATACCATCAATAAGTTGTCTTCCTGAAAGGATGTATAGTGTACAATGCTTTGAATTAATAAAGCACAGTATTCAGCTGTTTTGTTAAGAGTAATGTTTAGTGTACTATAACTTTTCTATTCTTTGGCACTACCACAAACAAAAGAGTAGAGTTATGATAAGTCATCATTTTTTCAAACAATTTCAGGGAAGGACCCCACTCTTTTTTTGTGGTAGTGTTAAACTAGTAGAAAAGTTGTAGTACATTTACCATTACTCTTCTGCTAAAGGACTGAAACACCAAATACCAAACTTATTAATAATTTGAAGGGGTAAATTTTAAAAAATCCCCAAACTTTTTTGCGTTTTCCCCTTAAAACCCCCTAAATTTTGTTTTTCCCGCTTAACCGCCATAACTTTTCCCAAAAAACACCAAACTCCAAAAGTCTCAAATAACCCCCCAAAGCTTTTAACTTAAAGCAAGGAGAAGAAGAGGATATGCACCCTAGATGAAACAAGGAAAAAGCAGCATTGAGCTGATAACAAAGTTCTCCAATTGCAATACTCTTTTTGAAGGGTTCCGTAAGAAAATTTGAAACTTTTTTTTGGGGGGTGGGGTGTAGGGGGGATTTGGGGTTTGGGAAGTGTGGGGTGTAAAACCACATAAATTTTGAAATATTATGAAAAATAATATTAAATAAGTTTTTATTATGATAAATATCATTTATTGATGAATGAGCATGTTAGTAATCGATTTGAGATCGATTAAGTGCGTATATAAGAGTAAACGAGTGAAAACATGCACACACATGCACAAAACTGTAAACAACTTTGTGTTCTGGTCGGTCGACCGACCTAAGCTGATTGGTCGACTGATGATGCCTAATCGGTCGATCGACATTTTGTAATCAGTCGACCGACAGGGTCAATTCCAGAATCTCAGTTTGAGTTGGATTTCGAGTCTTTTTGAATTGGTTTGGGTTTGTTGATATATATACGGATATAATTCACGAAAATTTCTTTTCTACATCATATTTATGAACCCTAACAACCACCCTCTCCCCTTAAAAATCCTAAAGCATATTTTGGTGAATTTTGAGAGCTTTGTGAAGCAAATACCGAGAAGAGGGCGAGATCGTCGGCGTTTGGCGAGGGAGGACATGTTTTCTTGCACCCTTCGGTTTTCCAGCAGCGTTTGATGTGAGTTTTATCTCCTCCAACTTCATCCCCATTTTTAATTGATTTTTATTGAGTCTTATTTGGTTTTATTGAGCGTTAAAACCTAGTTTTTGAAGTATAAATATTGTTCTTTTAAGATATGTGATACAAAGATTTAACCTTTCAGTTTTAAAAAGTTATAAACGAATTTTCTGTTTTAGATTTGAGATCTAAAATAAATTTAACAAGAGTTTTTATTGAGATTTATTGGTTTTTAATGATGTTTCTGACGAACACGAATATGTTAGGATTTATATAATACACCTAGATATAATAATTATGCTTCATGTAGTTAATTGAACCCTAATCACATTAAACAAGATTAATTATATGTGTTTACCTGTAAAAATATCAATTTAATGAATTGAAGATTAAAACCCGAAACTGAAATCCATTATCAAGTAAGGCTCGGGTCGGTCCACCGAAACAAAGGAATTGGTCGACCGATCCTTGCTAAGCTGCACATGCACGTTTGTGCACAACCCCGAGCGGTCATCCGATGGCTTACTTCGATCGACCGATGTGTTGCTATTTTATGAATTGTGTTTTGTTATGTTTGTTTATTCGCTCACACGGAGTACGAGTCGTACATAAAGACATGTACGTGTTCATAAGGAGTATGAGTTGGGTTCGAGTACAAGTAGATATTCGGAAGTATGTAACTTCATGTTTTGTTTTTCATCACGACTAGGAGACAATTGGATAGAGTAGACTATGTCGATCCGCATGGTGATGCGATGAGGCTAGTGAGCCGACTATGTCGATCCGCATGGTGATGCGATAAGGCTAGTGAGCCGTATATGTCGATCCGCACGGTGATGCGATGAGCTATGGGATTTCATAAACAATAGCATTGGGAAATATCTAATAGCTTGAGTTTAAGCGGATGTTTATAATATGTTACGAAAGGCGTAAATTGTATTGTGGTTTACACAGGATTGTGTTCTTGTATTCAGAACATCTATCCACGGGTAGCGTGGGATGCTTAGTTTGAAATACTTGATCTTGTCTAGAGATGATATTTTAGATTTGTCTTCCTTTATTGTCTCATTCATATGATTTATAGTTAGGATTTAGCGATTCACAATTTGTGACATGGTATATACATGAGGGATTCCTTGTTTAGATTATTTCGCTCGACGTACTAATTCTCGTATTGTGAATTTTTAAATCTCAATATCCTCTTAGTTTAGGATAGATGGTTTTATGTCTATATGTACTAACTTATTTTCATATACTCCTAACCCCCTCCCCCTGGGGGCGATGCAGATGATCTCGCTAGCGTTTTGACGCTCGTTGTTTCTCCTCTTTTCAAACAGTGAGCCAGGTACAGAGAGTCGCAGATTAATAGAGTTTCAACTTAGTCTCCATCTTTATTACATTAGTTATTTATGCTCCAAATTAGTTATTGTATATCTTTCAAACATTTAGAGTTGTCTTTTATTTTGTAAAGGCTGAGTGCTTTAGTACTGTTTAATTTGACTCTATGTATTAAGATATTCCACATTTAATTCAGATTATCATTTTATTCAGTGGAACATGATTATTTGGTTCTCTCTTTCTACATCATGTTCATTGCATTATTATTTTGATTTGTCTGTTTTGTACCTGCACTTATTGTTTGATTCCACTAGAGAGATATTTATGTGATGGTGAAACGTGTCTTGGTGCATGACAGGTTTGACATTCTTAGGTTCACCTTGGATCGTAGTCATTTGTGAAACCAAGGGCGTCACAAGGGGTTATTCGTGGCTGTTTGAAGTTTCGAGGGATTCGTGGGAAATATTAGGGGTTAAGTGGGAAAACCAAACTTCATGGTGGTTTTGAACAAAATATCCTAAAGTTTTCTTTTTGGGTGTGGGGGTGGGGTGTTTGGGGGGGGGGGGGGGCCGCAACTTATCCTCATTTGGGGCTGATATATATCTTTCAAGCATTTTAGATTACAGAACTTGTAGGAAGTTACGCTAGAATTCTTTCGTTCATTCAAGTCACGATTGAATTTGCAAGCACGGAAAAACTATAAATGAAATATTTAAATAGAACCCAGCATCGACCTCATCCAATAGGCAAAAGGATATTCAAGTTCAACAGTTTTCTTGAATGAGCAGCTATTTGCTTCTAACAAAACAGATAAAAAAATCTCTAAGCATAAATACTACAGAATGAATAGAGAAAAAAGTCACCTGCTTCTTTAGCAACTTCTTTTTCCTCGTAATATCACCTCCTGAAAAAAAAAAGAGACAAATATTTCAAACTATCCCTTTGATGCCAGTGTACAATCAGGAGCAAAACAAGTACTACATGATGTCACTCCTGACATCGAATTATATGTAGATATTTAATGGTTCACGCTGTAGAGAAGCAATGGTAGACATGACTAATGAATGCTCTAAGGATACCACTATTGGCTAACTTACCGTAACATTTTGACAAAACATCCTTCCTAATAGCTGACAAAGCTTCACTAGCAATCACCTTGGCACCAATGCACGCCTGTCATGATATCATTATGTCAGATCTTACATGTCAATCAATCCAAAATATAAGTTCATACAACGTAGATAGTAACTTCTAGTAATCAGCATAGCCATGAATTAGAATTCATAAGAAAATAAAACGCTAAGCTCAGATCTTCCAGAAGACCTCAAGAATAAAATCAAGCAATGGGATTCATACCTTGGGTTTATTTATGATAATAAAATTACCTATTTGAAAATAGAAGGATGTAACAGAAAAGCAGAAGAAAAGAAATGCTACTCTTCAAAAAATTATAACACTGGATTGATTTTTTTGGAGGTGGGGGTGGGATTGGGGGGAGGATGTGGACGAACCAAGAACTACTATGTTCATTTTGATCGACATGTTAAAAAACATAACCTGATCTGGAGTGAAGAGAATTTACCTTGGTGATATTTGTGAAGCTAATTCCATGAACTATAGCCAGATATGGGTTTGAGTGCACATGAAATGATACAATACTGAGTGAGAAAGATGACATAAAGTACGGGGGGTTGAAGTTGCTCGATGATTATCAACTAGTTTTGAGTATTTCAGTCATCTAATTATACATTCAAATTTGATTTGCAGATCATTTAAGAAAAATCAAATATTTTTTTGGTAATTGTATATCAAACAAATCAAATATAATAATTTACATATTTGATTTGTTTGTTTATAAAAAATTCGTTTATAGTTAAATACCTTATAACTTGTCTTATTACACAAATTATAAGGTCATCATGATATGGTTTAGAACTTTGACATTACTCCCCTTACTCTTTAATATTTTAAAAATAATCTCTCAACTTATCGAAATTGTCATCCCCCCTCCCCTCGGGCGGCACCCCCACCCCCAAAGTTTTATATCTTGTGTGCTCAGCTTGATTGGAGGGACTAATATGAATCAATTTATAAGAATTCAAGGGATCTAATAGCAAGGTTAATGGTTTAAGATATGGTTGAGAAAGCTTTAAAATTGAGTTTTCTTAACTATTGGAATAGTTAAATTGAGTTTTTTTAAATGTTATTGTAGCTTTTGTATCGTTAAATACTTAAATTTACGAACAACTTTTTTTAAATCAACAAAATGGAAAATGAGTTCATTAATAAAAAGTTTGACTTTATATGCTCATCGACTAATTTACCAGATTGGTATTTCTTATTAACCCACTTTACCACTTTGGTAGTTTTTGTTACTCCAGTTTCATTTTTGGTTTTTTTTTCTTGGCCTGATAGTTAAATAGGTCCAAAAGTTGGTCGCCAGCAAAAAACGTTAATGTGGAGTGCATTAAAGGGTAGGGGTTTTTCGATATTAGTTCCTCAAATCTTCAATAGTTTGAATTCGTCCCTCAAATCATTGAAATTCCACCCCCTAATTATTCCTTTAACTGCCTAAGCTTCCTCTTTTGCCACCACTTTCGAGTTTCGACCCTCTCCCTGTGTCTCCACTACCGGCCCCTCCCTATTTGTCTCTGCCATAGACCCTTTTAGACCCGAGCCTTCGCCCCCAGCACTCCACTGCCTTCCCTTCCCCTTTCCCATTCTTCGACCGCCCTGATGTCTCCCTCTCAGACCATTGCCACCCCTCCCACCCTGTATCCACCATATCCATCGTTCCAAGATACAACCATCAACTCCTAAATAATCAAAGAATTTCTCAACAGCAAGTTAAACAAACTCAAAAGAAATTTACCCTACTCAATATCACCTTAGACCCCTAACTCCCAAAACCTCAATTAACTTTATTCATTGTGAGTAGCCTGACTCCCTCTGTCATTCTCTATAGCTAAATATCAAATTCGTAATATACAAAAGATATTAAAAATATTAAAAGGAAGGTATTAATCAATCTAGAAAAGTTAAAAGAAATTTACCCAACAATTTTACGGATTTGGGGGATTAATATCAAAACAGTGAAGACTAGAGGGACTAATTTCAAACTACTGAAAATTTGAGGAACTAATATAAAAAAAACCCTACTCTTTAATACAGTCCACATCAGCGTTTTTTTGGCTGACAACTACTTTTGGGCTTATTTGACCATCGGGCCAAGAAAATAAACCAAAATGACGGCGGCATAATAACAAATACCAAAGTGGTAAAGTGGATCAAGAAAATACGAATCTGGTAATTTAGCCTATGCTCATTCGTGACACTGAGGCCCCCATCCGCTAAAAAAAATTGAACAATCCTGGACTTGTGACCATATGTTATGTTTTAACCTTGTTGTATATTTTATGGTATGGGTTCTATGCTTACTTTGAGCGACTCAAGAGTTTTAAGTTAAATTTTTAACCAAACATTCATATTATAAATTAAGCATCATAACTATAAACAAACAACCAATTATAAAATTAAGTACTATTAAAATATTTTTAGTCAAATGAAAGCATCTCTTTAACCAAATAAAGTATTTAAATCAAATAAATATAGTTTAATATTCACTGAATATTGAATGAATATTCACATTGGAATTCTAAATCGAGGAAAGTTAACAATCAATAATCTAAGAATATTAAGAATATAGATTAATATCTATCTGATTAATATTCTTAAGAGTAGAGAATGATATCGATGGGGCTTATGTCGCTGGCAACGAAGGACCAACTATTAGGCTCATGTCAGATGCAAGTAAGTGGGTTATACGGTTCGGATGAAGCGAGGGGGGGCGAGGGTAATTTCTAAAAGTTTTAAGGGAGAAAGTAAGGTATCATGCACAATCTTTATCTTTACCTCTAATTTAGGTAACTCGGACAAAACTATTTGGATGCAATATCTAGTGCCAACACGTGTCGAACATGGATTCTTTGCGGACACACTATGGACACGTGTGGTTCAAAGCAAAACCCGATTTTTCTATTACTTATACCCTAAATTAGCTTTTTTGGTAATATTGGGTTCAAAACAATTCGGTTTTTGAACCCGAAAAGTAAAATTCGTTACTTACATAATTGAAAAATACCCATTGTATTATCCCATGCGATCAAAACCGAACTTTTATTATTAAATCTTATTCTTAGTTTGATTTAACTTGATTCTTAATCGTTATAGATGTAAGAAAGAAATTTACAAATGTTATAGGTATTTTAATACAATATTTGATATACTATATACATATATATAGCGGTTATATCATATACTTTATGGTTTTACTGTGTCCCATGTCTGTAACCGTGTCCGTATCCGCACCCGTCTCCGTGCTATCTAGCCTATAATATTGCACATAAATTTATTTTAGTATTTTAAATATTCATCCCTTAAATCTTCAATAATTGCATATTACTCTCTCAAATCTTGGAAATAGCATATTAGTCCCTCAAATCCTTTAGGGACTTGCAAAATGATCCTTTTCTTAGTAATTCAGTTAAAAACCCTAATCATGACTGAATTAACTCCTAACCCGACATGTGCAATTATCAAACTATCCCTCTCTGATGTTTCAAACCTTGTGAAGCTCAACTTTGGGTTTAGGATTTTTTCCTAACCATTAGAGAAGAATTCAAGTGGGTTTGGGTTTTTCAAATGCGTATTGGATAACCCATTAAGGAATGAACTGGGGAACAAAAGAGGGGTAAAATGATCTACCTCTAACCAGTAGATTTGACAGAATATTTCCCTCAAATCTGACACGATTTAATTTGAAGGACCATTCTGCAAGACACTATAGGATTTGAGGGACTAATATGCAATTTTCAAATTTTAAGGGACTAATATGTAATTATGTAAGATTTATAGACTAATATTTAAAAAAACCCATTTATCTTTAAAAAGAAGGAAAAAGAAAATTGTACCTAAGCAGATTTTGCAAAATAAGAAGGATTACCACCATTGAATAAAGTCCATGTCAAATGAACATACTAATAAGTAAATTTCATCAAATTCTCTTAACAATTCAAATATCTAAAAACGAATAACCTATCCTAAATTAATTTAATTGCTAATTAGTATTAGAGAGAGAGGGAAAGAGAGATCACCAGCAATGACAAAGTCAGCGCCGTTGAGAGAGGGGTTCTTGTCGATGGCCAAAGGTAGGTTAGTTAAGGAGCGGGATCTAGATGGAGGGAAAGAGACAAGATAGTAGAGAGAAATAACAAGAGATACTATACTTCTAGCAACGAACAACCAACGATCGGGCTCCCATTAGATGCATGCAAGTGGATATAGGCTATGAAGCACGGACACGCATAACATGAAGCCGTGTTGTGTCGTGTCCGTGTTGGACACACGTGTCGAACACAAGTATCCTATGTATTTTTTAGGATTTGCCTCGTGTCGGCATGTCGGATCCGTGTCCGTGCTACATAGGATATAGGTTTAGGATCATAGATGTCGGGAACATGGGACGCTATAACTAACCATGACCTGGGTTTAATCGTCCCGTATTTGCGGTGGAACACAACCCGATTTACCAACTCGGGCAACCCGATTTGGATTTCAAACAAGTTCAAATTTTTTTAAAAAATAACTCTTTTTCAAAAGCACATACAACAAAAAACGTGAGAAATTGAGCAAATAAAGTATGCGTATGTTAATCGAGCATGATTTTCAAGGTTCATTACTGATGTCAACTAACATATTTCTTAAACTTGACTCTTGCAAAACATTTGATTACTACACTTAATAACCTAGAACCTCCCACGTTTCCTAGCGTATCGTATAAGTCTATCCCCCTTGTACCTGATTCCTAATTAGTGGTGTACCACGCTCCCGTTCCTATCCTGCAATCCGGAACAAATTAGGTTCCGTGCAACTACGGTTAGGGTGGGGGTGGAGAGGCGAGAGGGTATTTTTCTTACATTTTTATACCTCTGCAAAACATACAGTGATAAATTGGAGGAGCATTTTTTTTTATTTTATGTGGGAGCATTGCAAGACACATTAGCAATATTATGTTTCATGAGAGGGGGTATTTTTGAGATCCAACCCCCCCCACCCAAACCTCTCACTCATAGCAAAAGTAACGATGATAAATTGGAGAAGCAATTTTTATTTTATGTGGGAGCACTGCAAGACATTAGAAAATATCTAGATTTGGGGGGGGAGGGGGGGGGGGTAAATTTGCAAATATGATAGATTTGAGGGGTATACATGCAAAAAACCTATTAAAATTAAATGCAAGATTAAGCTCCAGAACTGAAGTGTTGAAAAGAGTGCCAGATTTTTTTTCATGCCATCTCAATACAAATACGGATGATATTTATCACCTATAGCCTTGACGGAGAACGCCGGTCGAGAAACTTCGAATCCACGAAGAGGATT
>BQKN01054106.1:0-10326 GCA_022839385.1 Asparagus kiusianus | reverse complement strand
TTGAGAATAGTTTACACTTAGCAATTTTTGTGATACAATAAATAATTAAATACAACCCCCCCCCCTTCTTTCCTTCTCCTAATACACTCCTAAACACACTGGAAAAGTCATCTCTCTTTTAGGACTATTAATATTAAGCCCGCACATTGTTGCGGGGATTATTTACTAAGTTATATTTGTCAGCAAATTAATAATACTGTTTTTTATATACAACTATTTATAAAAACTTCAGTGACTATATTTTTACTACTATTTACAGAATAAATTTCTAAACAAGTTAACAAAATAATATACCAATTAGCAAGTTTTATCAATGTTTTAGAATAGAGCCAAAAAAGTTTTTTATTTGTGAAATGTCTGATAAAGGTTGTATTCATAATTTGCAAGAACAAAAAAGGATATAAACAATGTTTTCAAGGTTAAAAATTTCACTTCAGCTTGCACAGTAAATAAAGGGTCAAAATTCATTATAACATATAGATCATGTTTAAGATTCAAAAAATATATTGTAGCGTAAATAGAATTTATGGTAAAAAGTCATTACTACTCGAACAATATGACTAAAGTTGATGATATTATTGTAGCATAGCAGTATTTCAAATATTCTGAATCATACTATAGCAATAATAGTGCAAATATCAACTTTAATATTTTGTATTATACTGAAGCAAGAATAATGTTTATTGTAATATAAATAGTAAATTTGAGGTTTTGTTTTTTAAGTTAAAGTAATAGATGAGATATTACTCATTTCTCAAAAGTCAAAAAAGGGAAGTACTTTTTAAGCCAAAGTTGAGCTAAAAACAAATTAGTTCCTGTTTAAGGCACACGAGATAATTTTCTCAAAAGTAAGGAATCTGAGCCCATGGACAACTGTTAGGCAAGCCATTGTCCCCCGTACATTGTTTGATATACATCTGCATATAGTGTTAAGAGTCAATGTCTCTTCATTATTGTGCATTAATCAGTTACTTTTACTATTTCACACGCATGCGCTGCGCACATACTTTTTCTTAGAATTAATTTCACAAAAAACCCTTAACTTAAGGGGGTTTTACATAAACCTTTTGAACTTTGGGAGCGTTTACATAACCCTTTTGAGTTTTGGGTATCTCAAAAACCCTCAGAATCCTAGAATTTTCTTACCATGTCCTCTCCGTATAATTTACAAATAAATAAATCTCCTTAAGATAAAAAATTCAAAATTTACGAGAGGGAATAAGTTGTCTATAATTGACAAATTTTAAAAATTTAAAAATTTTCTTTTATAAACATTTTAGTTAACTTGCAAATTATGGATAGGGAATCCGGTGTACAAAGGTAAAGGGTAAAGTCGTGTGTGTGTGTTTTTAGGGGGGTTGGGGGACGTGAGATAAACAAAATTAAGAGAAATTATGTGAAAAAACTCTAAAGTTCAGAAGGTTATATGAAATTAATCTTCTTGCTTGTGAGTAAAATTGCTTACTACTTTTTGTTCTCTAATATTTATTTTCCAAACAAGGTTTGTAATTTTTAGCTTGAATTAAGTTCTGATACCAATTTTCTCTCGTAGTTCTTAGATGACTTTTTTTTCTGCTAGTTACCTTTTTCTTTTGTGTGCGTATCAATGTATGCAAAAGAAATTATATGTAGTTCTATGGTTGTTTTCATATTGAAAAGACCAAAAGAATGTTTTAATTTAGATTACAAAATATTGCCTTTCTTAAAATGATGTAGATGATTAAAAAGCATGAAGACCATTTAGACTTCATGGCTCAATTATTAGATTAATATATGATGTTTGACCATATAAGTACGACTTGATATATTTTCTTACCTCGACAATGGTAATATATATAAAGTGGGACACGATAACAACAAAAACAATTTTTTTAATCGGAGCAAAATTTTGATAAATTCTACGTGACTCATCATGTGATGTCGATGTGTCTTCTTACGCGATAGATAGTTAGGCTCATTCATTTTAGCTAAAAAGAGAGCTCCCCCCCACCCACCCACCCCAAAAAAATTAGGGTTTAAAAAGGGTTGAGATTAAATTAAGTGTTCTTCTTCCTCCTAGGATTATAATTGAGTTAGGACAATTGAAATTGGGTTAGGGTGCAATTTTGAAGAAGAATTGTCCTTTCCCTCACATGAACAGAGAATAGAAGGAAAATAGAGAAGGGGGAAATTTTAGGGATTTTTTAATAATATTTAGTAAAGATCCAGCTTAATAATCGCCACATAAGCCTCATTAATCCACATAAGTTGCACGTGGCAAGTCACGTAGGGTGAAATTTTGCTCCGGCCAAACAACAGGCCTCAGGGTGAAATTTTGCTCTGAGTCGTTATTGCCACTGTGTCCCACATTATAAACTTCATTGTCTCCAGAAAAGAAAACATACCAAGTTAGTACTTGGTCAACAAAAAATATACTAGTGTGATAATTTAGCCTATTGTTCAAAACTGATGCAATAGAAGATGTTCCCTTGAGAATGGTCATAAAACACTTCACTGAATATTACCATTATCTACTCTCCGCTCTATAAGTAGAGGTCTGAATTGTAACCACTTTTAATGTACAATCATAAATACTCCCACTGAAATCTGGCATACTATTCTTATGTCCATGTACTTGAACATGCGAAGGACTTACATTTCCAAGTACCTAAAACCTTAACCTCCTAACAATTTCATTTGATTGGAAGAATTAGCAATGAGGGTCAGATTTCGATCTCACAAATAAATACGATCAAATTCCTAATTTTGGCTTATAGAAATAAATGACGACATCTAAGGGAATCAATACTCATTAATAGTGCAACTGTAATTGTGATAAGGGGTCTATATGTAAATTGTACATTGTATCATATATATAGAAAATCTCGGTTTGTGCTAGGGTATGCCAAAATCCTAATTCTAGCGGCTATCTTTCTCTTCTTCTTCATAAGACTTTCACATGGTATCAGAGCCTCAATCGATAAGATCTCGATGGGTAAAGATTAGGGAAGCTTCTCTATTTTGAACCTCACAGTGGCGTCATCCTCAACATCATCTTTGTTTGCTCGTGCTAGTTTATTCTCCACTGGGAAGCGAGAATCGAGAACAATAATCCTAGTAATCTTCAAGTACAACAATTCCAACCAATCCCAACCTGATGGCACCCTCTACACCATCCTCGACATCATCCTCTATGACTTCATCTTCTTTGACTTCATCTTCCTCGAGTACAGCAATCCTAACCTTAACGATTCCAGTCCCGCCGAATTCATCCTCTTCGAGCTCATCAGGGATCCTAACTTCCCCCATCCATGTTTCTTTGAGTTCAAACAATCCATTGTGGTCTACAGCCCCACCCTCCTCTCCCTTTTCCGAAATCACACCGTCATTCATGACTTCACACCCTCTGTCAATGCCTCCTACACCCTCCATGGCAAAGTAAATCCTCTATTATGTATTTTGCACAATCACCAAACTTTTCCATTGTCTACAGTAGCGTTTTGGACGCCGTCACAATCAATCCTCCCTCGTGCCTTGTTCCCACAGACCGCACTGACCATGGGCATTGATCAATTGGCTTCTGGACTCCATGGCTTGAATTTATCAAGTGGCCTTATCCCCTTGCAGAGCACTCTAACCCTTCTTTTCTTAGACTTTGGCGGCGCCGAATGTCGCAAATCTTGTCATGAATAAATTAACGACTGTTGAAGATTATTTAACCTCAAAAATGCAATTCACCGCGTTATTAATTTCCCATAATTTACTTGGTTTTGTTGATGGGTTGTGTCCTCCTCCGCCAATGTATACTGATGGTGTTCAACCCAATTCTCACTACATGACGTGGATTAGGATAGATCAAAGCCTTCGCTCATGGTTATTTGCTACTTTATCTCGAGAGATTTTAGTTGAAGTTCACGATCTTGCACACTCTTTTCAAATTTGGGATCGCTTACAACGTCTCTTCTTTATGAGCGGTCTTGCTCGAGTTATGGAATTGAAACAGAGTATTACTACAATCAAGAAAAGTGAAAATCAATCAATGGAGGTTTATTTGTGCAAGATCAAAGTTATTGCAGACTCTATTGCTGTGATTAATTCCCCTGTGAGTGATAATGAGCTCGTGCAACACACACTTTTTGGTTTGATCAGTGATTATGAACCGCTTGTAACGACGGTGACCTATTTTGGCAACAATATCACTTTTGATGACCTCCGTTCCAAGTTAATTCTCCATGAACAACGTGTTCGCTATTTGAAGGAACGAGATCCCGATGTTTCTCCCCATCAAGCACTCGTCACCAGCATAACCACTTTAGGTGGTTCAGATGCTCCAACTACTGCCGTGCCAAGCCCAAACGTGCTCATACGGGGACACAACAGCAGCAGCCATCGGCCTCAGGCTGATAGCACGGTCGGGGATGGTGGCGAGGTGGCCGCGGTCAAGGCTTTCGTGGTGGTCACGGTTGTACATTATCTGGTAGCTGTAGGTTTTATGGCCAACAAAATTTTCATGCTCAAAAACAAGGTCCTGAACCGAATCATGTGAATGGCAACATCTCCTTTAATTATTCCAATATTATTGACACCAATACTTCTAATTCTATGGATTTTTCTTCTAACTTGGCCAATGATAGGATATTGGGCTTTGTCCATCTACAATTGTTTGTCAACTTTGCTTTAGTCCAGTTCACGTCGCTAAATCGTGTTCTCGCTTTCTTTCACAAAGGGGTAGTCCCGGTTGTGTGTCGAGTCTTCCCATAGCTCCATCCTCTCCTGCTATGTCTCATGGTGATGCTAATGAGCCCTTGTGGTATCCAAACTTTGCCGCATCTTCTCATATGACATCGTTTGAAGGTATATTATCTCAAAAAACTCCTTATACCGGTCAAACTAAAGTCCTAGTAGGAAATAATAATCTTTTATCTATTGCTAATTAATATTAGTGATGTACGTTTAAATTCTTCTGTCAATCAATTCGTCTTAACTCTGTGTTTCATGTTCCTAAGTTAAAACATAATTTAATATCTGTCAAACGTTTATGTGATGATAATAATTGTATGGTTAATTTCGAATCCTCTTCTATACATGTTAAGGACAAAACCACGGGGAAGGTTCTTCTTAAGGGTTTTAGTAGAAACGGTGTTTACCCAATTTCATCTTCCATTGACTCTGATTCTGCCACAACTCTCATTTCCTCGGCTGATAAAGCATATATATGGCATCGTCGCTTAGGTCATTGTGGTAGTCGTGTCTTAAATCAACTTAGGTCTAATAATGTCATTGTGATGGAAACAAACTTTGAGAATAAATGTGTTTCATGTGATCTTGGATAATTACATCGATTACCTTTTTGTAATGTTGAGCATTCTTATAATACTCCTTTATATTTGATTCATTCAAATGTTTGGCAATCACCAATTTCGTCTAACTTGGGTTTTTGATATTATATTTATTTTGTTGATGATTGCTCACTTTACTTCGATATATCCTCTGAAATTAAAATCAAAAGTTTTTACTCATTTTTGTTACTTTTAAAAGTTGGTTGAAAACTTGTTTTCTTACAAAATTCAGATGTTTTAGAGTAATGGTGGTAAAGAATTTGATAGCAAAGATTTTAAACAACTTTTTTTTAGAAAATGGGACTTATTTTCGCAAATGGTGCCCTAACTCGCCACAACAAAATGGTGTCGCTGAGCAAATCATCGATATATTATTGAGATGACACATACCTTTTTGATTGATGCTAAAATGTCATCTCAAATTTGCGTTGATAATGTATATAGACTATTTTTGTGATTAATTGATTACCTACTCCTCTTTTAGACGGCACATCTCCATATCAACGCCTTTTTATAAAGAAACCTGAATATGAATTTTCTTCGTGTTTTTGGTTGTAAATGTTTTCTAAATATTTTGACTCGGGTTACTAATAAATTTCTGCCTCGTTCTAAACGTTGTATCATTTTAGGATATGTCCTCATTATAAAGGTTATCGTTGACTTGATCCCTTTACGGGTCATGTCTACATTAGTCATCATGTTCGGTTTCATGAGTCTATTTTTCCATACTCCACTCTTGTTGCTAACATGTTACATGACTCCTCTCCTCTGCTGTTTGTTGCCAGCTCACCTTTGTTTCCATCTACTTCTTTTATGGAGTTATCCTTCTCTCTATAATCCTCGACATCTCGAGTTTCTACTATGTCGTCTCCTACCACCTCGATTCACCAGTCCTTAGTTCATGCGGATTCTCTCTCACCACAAACCTCAACTATGTATTCCTTGCATGAACAGTCTTTTCCATGTCCATCACAGTCAGTTCTGGCTGAATCTGGTAGTTTTTAGCCTGTTGCCATAATCCCACAGGCTGGTGTTTTGCCACCAGTGACCATACAACAGTGCATACAACAGCCATCGTGGCTGACTTCACTCAACCATGGTCTCTCTAGGCAGCGGCCAGTCTGCCTTTGGCCAAGCTTGTGGCTTTAGTTCTGCGTGCCTCGGCTGGGGCTGAGACTATTGTGCCTCCTCTTACATATGAGCCACCTATTTCCACCTCTACAAGTTCTCTCGTTGGTCTGATCAATATGGTTGATGGTTCGAGTGTGTCCTCTACACACCTCACTTCTCACCCACACCCTATGCACACTCGTTCTTAATCGGGAATTGTCAAACCACATCACCTATTGTCCGTGCATACAACCCTTGTTGCCTCTGAACCGTCAAATTTCACACAAGCTTCTGAAGACACAAATTGGCAAAATGCAATAGTAGAAGAATTTAATGCACTAATCAATAATAACACATGGCAATTGGTTCCATTTGATGAATTGATAATTTTATTGGTTGTAAGTGGGTTTACAAGGTAAAATATAATTCACATGGTTCTATTGAGCGGTACAATGCTCGTTTGGTTGCTCAAGGCTTTCATCAACAAGATGGTATTGATTTTCATAAAACTTTTAGCCCTGTTGTAAAATCTGCTACTATTCATCTTGTTCTGTCATTGGCTATTTCCTTTGGTTGGGTTATTTGCCAACTTGATGTTAAGAACGCTTTTCTGCATGGTCTTCTTACTAAGGAGGTGTACATGAAACAATCTCCATGCTTTGTTCATCCACATTTCCTGACTCATATTTGCAAACTTAATAATTTATGGACTTAAATAGGCTCCTCGAGCTTGGTTTCATCGCTTTAGCAGTTTTCTTCTATCGGTTGGCTTCCACTATAGCAAAACCGATTCCTCAATGTTTGTTCATCGTCGAGGTTTTGAGCTTATTATCCTACTTTTATATATTGATGACATTATTATTACCAGCAGTTCCTCTCCTCTCATTCATCAGTTTATTTTCTTATTGTCAGCTCAATTCGCTATGAAAGATCTTGATGTTACTCATTATTTTTGGGGAGTTCATATAACTTGTACACCTGATATTCTTTTCCTATCTCAACATAAATATGTTCAGGACCTCTTACGTAAATTTCATCTTCATATGCTTACTCCCCTGTGTACCCCGATTACGATCTAAGAGTAATTTATCCCTTACTGCTGGTGAGTTATTGGCAGATCCCTCAGTATATAGGATCATGGTTGATGCTTTACAATATCTTACAATTATAATGCTTGATATTGCATTTGTTGTTCATGTTATTTCTCAGTTTATGCATGCTCCTTGCACCACTCACCTTCTTGCTGTCAAAAGAATTTACAGGTACTTGTAGGGCACAACTGATCATGGTCTCTCTCTTTGTAAGGCCACTGGTCCAACCCTTGTTGTTGCCTATTCTGATGCTGATTGGGCTAGTTGTCTTGATAGCTCCCGCTCCACCTCCGGTTATACGGTGTTTTTTGACCCTAATCTCATCTCTTGGCGCTCCAAGAAGCAACCTACAGTGTCCAAGTCCTCGACGGGGGCTGAATATCGAGCCCTTGCATACACAGCAGCTGAAACATTGGGGATTCGACACATCTTAGTTGAGCTAGGAATTGTTCTTTGTCATCCAGTGACTATTTTGTGACAATATTAGTGCAACCTATATCACAACCATCCTGTTCTATATGATCGCAGCAAGCATATCAAGGTTGATTATCATTTTGTTCGAGAGCAAGTTGCTCAGGATGATTTGGTTGTTCGTTATGTTCCCACACGGCTTCAGCTTGCAGACATTTTTACTAAGAGATTATCTTCCCAGAGGTTTCTTTTCTTAAAGCACGATCTGTTCATCTGTATTCCACCTCGTCCAAATTGGGGGGGGGGGGATAGTGCAACTGTAATTATGATATAAGGGGTCTATATGTAAATTGTATAATGTATCATATATATAGAAAATCTCGGTTTGTGCTAGGGTACGCCGAAACCCTACTTCTAGCGGCTATCTTTCTCTTCTTCTTCATAATACTTTCACACTCATGATGAGTTACGAACGCTAGAGGTTATCTTGGGCTGCAAAACCTTCAAGGCCTAAACTAGGTGCCTCATTGCACTACACACATTAAAATAAAGGAATGATATCCGGATTCGTAGATTCATAAAAGAAAAAGACAAATACAAACAAACACCTTATTATTTAAATTGTTTCGTTCCTACCCGTATTTCATCAGGCATGTTTCTTCGAAAATCTCATCTTATAATCCCTCTACTAAATCTCTCGTAATACACACACTCATTCACTAAAAATAAACTATTACATGCAGCAATTAGTAATACAATATCAAGCAAGAATTAAGAGAGGGGGTGAGAGCTCATCTGATCCTATATATGACTAGCATGATGAACCTCGTCACTAGTCTGTCCATTGATAGCTTATTTAGCTACACACACACACATATATCGTAAGAACATTCATCTCAGATGAAGTCATCAACATAATGATTTTGCGTTTCGATTGTGGTTTTTGAGCAACATGCATCCATATGATCCTCTTCTACGTCTTCTTCGGGGCCTCTAGCTCCATCCTAGTTGCAAAGGATTAGATAAAAATATTACGTTCTGGGTATGAATTTGAAATTGAAATTAATGATCAACAAAGATTCTAATTAAGGACCTTAAGAAAAACGAATTTGTTGCCGGAAGTGCTTTTGTGCCTCAATGTTTCCAGCGACCTCCGCCGGACGCTCTCCTTCGTTACTTTCGACCTCATAGTAATCCGATGAATCAAAAGAAAAGCACGGAATACATGAGAAGATGCCCTTTAGAAGCGGGAGTTTGCTGCAGATATCATCAGACCAGGCCATCGCCTTTGACGTACACAATGATCCTGTGGGGTTGTCCTCGGCTCTGGGTAATGAAGTAGACAGTTTTTTTAGTGGAGTTGAGATGGAATTTTTCACTAGAATTTGATTCGATTGATTTGAGGCTAATAATTGAGCGGACAAATAGCGCTCAGAAAGTTCTTTCCGTCGGCTGCAAGGTTCTTGGACTTTGTAAGCGTTGGGTCCCTGTCGGGCTTACTTTCTTTGTTTTAGGGCCTGTTTGGCTATTTCCATAAAAAAACGGAATCGAAAACCCTCTTTGGAAATGATTTCAACACATATCAAGAGGTTTCTCAGTTTTCTTTTATTTTGTTTGTTTTGCAAAGAAACCTCCCTTTTTCACTGCCAAGTCACACAAAAAACAAAAAAAGCCTCCATAGTAACAGTGCTTTTGATTTCCATTTTCTTTAGTTTGTTTGACAAGAAGAAAAAGGAAAAGAGAAATGACCCATTAAAAAAAGGAATTTATTCATCATTGTACTCTCCAATAGTGCTTCTATTAATTAAAAACTTGTTGATATGACATTTCCAAATGTTTTCACAGTTTTTTGTTGTGAAAACACATTTCTTGAAATGTGACGTGGCATCCTAGGTGGCATCCCCATTTCTTTAAATAAAAAAATAAAACAAACATGTGAAATGGAAATGTGTTGAAACCAAAAGCTGATGTGGATGGGGGGGGGGATTTCCTCAAAGGTGACATGGCGGCCAGTTTTCTTCTTTTTTTTGGCAAACAAACAGCCCCTTAAGAAAAACCACCAGACATTATTGAATGCAAGTCTGATGTATGAGCTTTGTATGTGTAACTTGTAGTCGTTGACTACAAGGAGAGCATTGTTAGTATTTGTTTGTAAAAAACAAGATAGTCCCACATTGGAATTTTGAACATTCTTTTAGAGGTTTAAAAGCATTGAATGCTTATTGGGCTTTGAATAATGAATCAAAGTATAGGCTTCTGAACCCGCGTGCGGGTAGCGCGAATAATACGCGATTTTGACGCGATTATTATTAGCACTTAGCACTTAGCACGCTTGCCGCTTAAATGTTCTATTTTTTATATATATAATTATATATTGAATATATATTTTTTAATGT